>ML818080.1:14177-58486 GCA_009831015.1 Picea engelmannii
TATGTTCATATATATTTTATTGCTATATTACAAAATAGATAAGGAAGTGGTAAATAAATGGCCAAAGTAATAGGATAACTAAGATTCATGTAATAAATGACAAACACATGGAAATTGAGGTATTACAAGGACATATGACAACAATATTCTAAGGGTAATTCATGAGTATGTTGGACAATTGGTTTTCATTGATGTCAACTCTTAGAGATTGATGTCAACCCTTGGATAGGTCCAGATATGTAGATGAGATTGTTGGACACTTGATTGATATTTGTATGATCGATATTAATGGTGAGTTAGTTGGGTGCATTTGATGTAGTCAGCATGTATCCCTGGAGGCGTGGTTATGGAACCCAAATTTGGTTGAGGAATATGGACCTGAAGTGTGGTGTAAATGTAGGTTAGTAACTCATGGATGAATAGTCCTCATCATTTCGTTTCCAGTGATAGGTGGTACACCACGTGGTTCCTCACGGTTGAGGAGTTATGAGGTCTTGAAGATGGAATCCGCGAATAAGTATGGTTAAGAAGCCCCAAAGTATGGTTAAGAAGCCCATAAATGGTTGCAACAATAATTTATTAGTCGACCCCACAATGAGGAAAATTGATAAAAAAGTTGTAAACAAAAAGTTACAAGTCGACCCTAAAGTTAAGTAAACAAGTCACTTGGAAAAGTATAAATACACATAAGAGTCTCTTATTTGTACACACAAGTTTATTAAATATATTTCTAAGTAAGAAAGTGATTTTTATTTGAGGTAACCAAGGAGATATAAGGTGAATTTTAGAGGGAAGATGAAGTGAATAAAGGTGAAATTCCAAGGGAGGATGAAGTCTTGTGAGGATGTGTTCTAAGGTATGTTATTTACAGATCATCTTACCATTTTTTCTATAACTTGTTTTCTAGAATGATTTATATAGAGAAACATGGAGGAGGTTGAGAAGACATATCAAAGTACATGTAGTAATAATTTTAGCATCTGGGTCATAGAATTTTTTGAGAAACACTCTGTGGAAAATAGAGTTTTTGGCTAGTCCGAAAACTAGTCTCAAACAAGTGTTATGGGTAAAACAATCATAACTTCTTCATAGAGGATCCAAATTCAGTGAGACAAAATGTATTGGATATAGTACACTCCTTAGTATGTTTTTTATTATTTTCAGATCTATATATCAAATATTACACATGTGGCATTCTCTACAAGTTTACTCTCTAGAATAAGCCAAAATTCAACAAGATTTGACATTTTTTCTATAACTCCTTTTCTGGGATGTTCCAAGTAGTAAAACTTGGAGGAATTGCAGAGACAATATTGAGTAATATTGGTAAAAAGTTTCATACCTTCATTCATTACAGGTATGGAGTTATTCTTGTTGAAATTTAGGGTTTGTGACTAATCCAAAAACTAGTCCTGTGAGACCAAGGTAAAGTTTGATGAAGATGTTATTATTTTGTTGTTGAAGTTGAGGAAGGTCTGTAGGTCTATGATCACATACACCAGGTATGTTATAGATTTATAGGTATGTTTATATGCATATTTTTAGGTTTACATGTTGATGATGTTATGGTGCATACTTGAGGTAAGTCTTTTATATATTGTTGAGGCATTGGCACATGCTTGAGGTTGTAATGAACCAAATGCTCAAAATATCATAAAATAACAGAAGTACATGATATTTATTGAATGTGAGCATGGAGGACAACTCCAATATATATAAGTTACAAAATAACTCCTTAAATAATAGGGGAACCCCCTCCAAATAACCAAATACCATTCGTACTTCACAATTCTCCTCTCCAATTATGAATACATGATCTCTTATATATAAATATTCACACTTGCACATAAGGCCCCTTTATCACTAGGGAAACCCTATTACATATGTATTTACACATTACATGTACATTTAGGCCCATATATGCCCCCCTTTGGGGTCATATCATATACATTTAACCATATATATGCCCCCTTGGGTCATAACATAGTACCCACCTTTAAAATGCTTTTTCCTCAAAGCTTTGTATTTAACGAATTCACATGTGATGAAACAAAGTAATATGATTTTCTTATGTCCCTTATTTCTTCATTCCATTTTTGATGATCTATCCATCCAAAATCAATTATTTTCGGTCTTAATCCTTTGTGTCTAGTTCTTGTTGGTCTCTGATAATAGATTTTTGAAGAGTAGTTTGGTGATTCCTTGTTCCATGAATATTGACAAGCATTCCATCTTCTTCCTTCATAATGTTGATATCGTCCTTCTTGTCTTCCTTGAAATGTTTATTGGTAATGAGGGTGTCAATACGATTTCACATTTGACGGTTTTTCTTCACTCTTCACATGCATTTCATCTATCTTCTTTTCAGAGACAATGGCATCCTCAATCATATTTTCTTGTTCCTTGATTACTATAGCCTTGGAGATAATACCATCATATTTGGCATGTACATCCTCTAGATGGAGGTCAACTTCTTCAAGTATCTTTTGTTGACCTTCTTGAATCTTGTGTTCTTTCTCATTTTGAAGCTGCAAGGTGACCCCATCTATCAAATTCTGATGCCCTTCTTCAATTCTAGCTTGCATTTTTGAATTTACCTCATTCATATTTAAGGATTCCTCAACCTTCTTGCAAATTTCATCTTACAATATTTTGGTAGATTCTTCATCCAAGATCCTTCTTTCTTCTTTATTTTGACAATTCTTCTTTTCTTCTTTCAATATATTAACCTCATCCAATATTGTTTTATTATGGATTCTTAATCTACATATATCTTCATCTTTCTTTTTCAAATATTCCCTTGATTCATATTTTTCCCACTTGCCTTTGCTAGTATTTTCTTGCTTTAGGTTCTTAACCTCCTTAATGAGTGATTCATTAAGGGAAATTATCTTATATATCTCCTCACCCTTCTTCTTAATATCTTCCTTTTCTTCTTTTAATTCATCTTGAATTATATACATTTCCTCCATTTTTGTATCCCTAATCCATTTATCTGAGAAGATGTTTTCAAATTCTTCCCATGTGAAGTGGAGTCTAGTATCTTCATCAAGGCTTCTCCACCACTTATGAGATCCACCCAAAAAATAAAACGATTCCACACAAGGACTTATACAAATCCCCATAAAATATTCCTTTACCATCCTCAACCATTCCATGGGACTGATTTCATATTTATCTTCATCTCCACTAAAGTTAGGTATTGTCATTGATTCTTAATTGAGGTCTAACCCCAATCCTTGAATTCCAACCTCAATATATTAAGGATAAATGTCTCAAATAGTTATAATCTTTATTCCAATATAATATTATAGGTTTTATTTTTCCAACTTATTTTGAATTAGATTAATTAGAGATTCCAATAAAATGTTATGATAGTTTTAAGTCAACATACCTTGGAAACCCTGATTTGGAGTATGTCCTCCTGGCCTACCTTAATTCTGATGTATCTATGAAATTTTGGCCCTTCTAAGTTTGAAATTGCGACCTGTAGTACCCTAAAAATGTTTCTCTATAATGCCACAGGCCTTACCAAAATTGGATGTGCCAAGTGGAAGTTATGGTAACTTCCCCACACCTTGCTTATTTTTTTCCTTTCTAGGAGAGTGCACTTGTATAGCGTTCCCCACGCAAAATGATTTATATAAAATTCTAAAAATTGTACTAGAAATACCAAATACTGTCCAAGATCCAATGAAAGTAGTCTCACTCAATTTGGATACTCAAGGAAGAAGTTATGATTGTTTTACCTGGAACACCTGTTTGAGACTAGTCAATAGGACTAGTTATATACCCTATTCTCCACATAATGTATCTCCAAAAGTAAAATGACCGAGAAGCTGAAATGTGTACCAGAGGTACTATGATAAATCTTATAAATATTATCCAGGTTTTGTCTTCTGAAAATTCTCCAAGAAAAAGGTATAGGGAAAATTAAAAAGCGGTTATCTTGAGGAGAAAAACCCTAGGATCGATGTGATGATACCAAATGTAATGACCTAAATGATCGAAATATCATAAAATAACAGAAGTACAGACCATGTACTGAATGTGCACGTGGAGAAAAACTCCAATAAATATAAGTTACACAATAACTCCTTAAAGAATAGGGGAACCCCCTCCAAATAACCAAACATCGTTCATACTTCGTAATTCTCCTCTCCAATAATGAATACATGATATCTTATATATAACTATTCACACTTGCACATGAGGCCTCTTTATCACTAGGAAGAACCTATTACATATGTATTTACACATTACATGTACATTTAGGTCCATATATTCCCCCCCCTTGCGGTCATATCATATACATTTAGCCATATATATACCCCCCTTGGATCATAACAGAGGCACATATTAGGTACATGGTTGAGGCATATACTTGGTATATGATCTTGGTTGTTTGGTACTTTGTTGAGGTACACCATTGGTGTTACTTGCTTGATATATCCTATGGTACATGGTGCATGGAATGATTGAGTGATATGGTATATGGTTGAGATACATTGTTGGTACATGGTATGGTACAGGTGTTGATGTACATGATTGATACATGGTATGGTACATGATTGGTACTTGGTATGGTGTTGATGTACATGGTTGATGTTTGAGGTATATGGTACAAGTTATGGTGCATGGTTGATGCACGGTTCGGTGTAGGTGTTGGTGCATGGTTGATGCACGGTTTAGTATAGGTGTTGATGCATGATTGATGCACTTGTTGTGGTACACGGTTGATGCTTGGTATGGTAGAGGTTGATGGTTTAGTACATGCTTTGGTATATGGTTGAGACACATATATTGTGATGGTATCTTGGTGATTTTGGTACATTATTGGTAGAGGCATGTGTTGGTGATGTTGGACATCTAGTTGAATGGTGTCCTAGGTATATGATCCATGTGAGAGGATCTGGTTGAGTATCTGTGATGGGTTGAGAGTGATAGGTTGGATACAGTAACAAGTTGATAGGTTATAGGTTGATGTGATAGTGGCAGTGACAGTCGCATTGAAAGTGGCATAGACAGTGGCAGTGATTTTTGTAGTGACAGTTGGTCTACATTTATATTTCAGGGTGGAAGGATGGGGAAAGGAAAGGGGGTTGTAGAATCCTTCTGGTTGGAGCCATAGAATCAGGGAGTTGGAGCTTCCTTTAGGTTGGATCCTTCAAATCAGGGGGTTTTAGCCTCCTTTTAGTTGGAGCCAGAGAATATGGGAGTTGGAGATTCCTTCAGGTTGGATCCTGAGAATGAAGGGGTTGTAGCCTCCTTCTGGTTGGAGCTAGAGAATTTAAGGAGTTCTAGATTCCTTTAGGTTGGAGCCTGTAAATAGGGGGTTGTAGTCTCCTTCTAGTTTCAGCTGGAAAATTGTTAAGATGGTGCTTTCTATGAATGAATTCTTGATATATATATAAGAAATCATTTTATGGTTTTATCCCATTTGGGTTTCCACGTAAATACTGGTGTATTGTGTATTTGATATGATGATGTTGATGTGATGTTGTTTATGATTATATGATAATGATATAATGAATTCAATCATATATGATACATTGATTATATATTGTTGAATATTGTTGATCAAGTTGAGTAATATATATTGTGGTTAAAAGTGATAAAATTTCTCATACCGATTCACCCCCACCATCTCAGTATTCCAAAAATTGGTATCATAGCAGGTTCCTTCAGGAATCAATTTAACCATTGGAAGGAATATCACGGAGAGAAATAATTTGTATAATAATGGAATACTAGAGTTTGATGGAAAGAACTATGCATTTTGGAGAAGAAGAATGAAAACATATGTACAAGCACATGGATTCGATGTTTTGCAATTGGTAGTAGATGGGTACAAAAATCATTCCACTCCTCCAATAGATAACGATGGAGATAAACTCAATCAAAACAATTCAAGGGATAAAAATGTTATCCTGAATGGTCTAGTTGATTGAATATATGTCAAGGTTATGCATTGTGATTCTGCAAAGAAAATATGGGATAAACTTCAAAATTTTTATGAAGGGGATGATAAAGTCAAGGAGACCAATATTCAAACTTACATAGGTCAATTTTAATAGTTGAAGATGATGGAAAATGAAAAAATTGCAACTTACTTTTTACGAGTTGGTGAAACAGTGAATGCAATTAAAGGATTGGGAGAAGAAGTTGATGAATCTATAATTGTTCAAAATGTATTGATATCTCTTCCAATGATATTTGATCCTAAGATTTCAACACTAGAATAAAGAGAAGATTTTAATAAGATAAGCATGGATGAGCTACATGGAATATTTACAGCTTATGAAATGAGAACAAAGAAGAAGAAAAATCTCGAGTCAAAGATAAATTGCAGTTGCGACAATGATTCAGATGAAGATGAATAAATGTTCGACGTTGTAAGGAAGTTGAAGAACGGAACCAGTAAGTACAAAGGCATGCTTCGCTTAAAATATTTTAATTGTGGTAAAATTGGTCATTTTACAAATAAGTGTCCTTATGCTAAGAAGTTAGATAGTGATGAAGAGGAAGATCCCAAGAAAGAAAAGAAATATCAAAAGGGAAAGCGGAAAGATAAAATGAAAGTCTTCAAGAAAATATCTACTCAAGAGAATGTAGTTCTTCATCTGATGAATATGATGAAAGCGATAGTGACTCAGAGAGAGTACTCTTTGTGGCTACGAAAAAATAAGAAAAACAATGAAGAAGGTGAAGCAGATCTTGAGGCATAACTAATCAGTGATTTCACTAAGATAAATAAATAAAGGAAGAAAAAAAAATCATTCAAAGAAGAAAACATCTATTTGAAAATCCAACTTGAAGAAGGAAAGAGAGAAGAAGAAATAATGCAGATCCAGATGATAAAGAAAGAAAAGGAGTGTGAGAAGCTTGAAAACGAAATCGTGACATTGAGAGTTGAATTTAGCAAGCTCAAGAAGAACTTGAAAAGTTCTTAAGTGTTAGAAAACATTCTCAAAATTCAAATGTCATACAGTTAAAAATTTGTACTAGGATACACAAATGTTCATTTTGAGGAAGGTTCAAGCTCCATGACGAAAGTAACAAAACAAAGCGGTTATGCAGAAGTTCTCAAAGGAAGGAATCATGGTAAAAAAGAATAAGAAATGAATGAATACAGAAGACCTTCTACATTGAGGAAACAAAGAAGTTTTAATCATTGTGAAAGAAACAACCAAAGAGAAGACTTTGTAAGCCAAGGTAGGATTTCAAAAGGACTACACCACAAAGAAGGTCATTCACTTCTAGGTATGTAAATTTATTTTATGGTCATTTTTTAGTTGTACTAATGTAGATTGCAGGGATTATGAAATAAATGATAAGGCAAGAAATGATTATGTGGCTCCACATAACATTGAATGTTACAAATGCCACAACTATGGACACACAACTTGAAATTGTAGAAGTGTGATAAAGCTTCCCATGAAAGAAAATACTAATGACAGATACAAGAAGGCTTGGAGAATAAATGAAAAATAAGAATATCAAGTAAATGAAGAACAAATCCAAGAAATCATACTTAGAGGATTTGCAGCAGCACAAGATCATAGTGAATTTATAGGAAATGAAAAAAAATTTAGAATTCAGGAAGAGGATGACGAAGAAGATGTCAAAAATCAGGATGATGATAGAATTTAGAAAGAGGATGAAAAGGAGGATGTCTCTATGGACAAAGAGGAATATTACTCTACATCAGAGTAGGTATTGGTCTGAGAAATCCATCTTGGAGACTTCCAGTAAATATGAATATTAAACAGGGGGAGTCAATGTAGTGGCTACTACATATCAAAGAACTATACTTTGAGTAGGTTGAAGTATTTGCAGAGACATATTCAAAGTATTCATATGGTATAAGTAAAAAATGACAGATTGATCGATTAAGAAAGAATTTTTCCCACACAGGTGTCATTTAGCAGTTGCACATGTATAATTTTATGATTGTATTCAGGTAGGGATATCCTTAGTATAGGTTGTTCCAGGCATACAAAGTTTGGTTTGTAGATAGAGAAGACTAGTTGACACATTTGATATGTAATGATTAGTTTCAGTCATATAGTACAGTTACATATGGGTCAACATTGTGTACAATTGAGTAGCAGAGTTATGGAGATTTTTGTGACATATGGAAAAATATGGATTCTTGATATTCTTAGTAAGTACAAAAAGAACGGGTCAGAGAAGATCCTTAGTAGTGTATTTACAATTGGAAACATTTGGGATCAATTGGTCATGGAAAGGAAATAAGTTAAAGGTACAACAAAAGAGGGAAAGGGAAACCATCAGAAGAAAATCATTGAACAATATGGTCAAGTAAACATGACAAATGAATAAATAAATCAAGTAATGAATGCTTTTTATATATGTCAGTGGAATTCAAGAGGAAGAACTAATGGACAATAAGAAACACTAGAAGAGAGGAAAGGAAATATATACAGGTATCCCTACATTGATATACATCTTATTCAAGGGAAGATAAATCATCAGAGAAAGATATCTAGAACGGAATATCATTAGCATGTAGACAGGGGGAGACATATGGACAGGGGGAGTTACATTTTGTCAAAGAAGGAAAGAAAGAATAAAGGCATGGTAACGAAGAGAAATAACATATGCATGAAAACAAGAGGATCAACCCCAAGGATAGATATACTTTTCCATTGATGTCAAATGGGGAGAGTAAGAAACATTTATGAGGAGAAATGGTCATAGGGGGAGCATGAGTGTTGGAGCATCAATGTTTCCATCAATATTGGTGTTTCCATCAATTCCAAAGGGGGATATTGTTGGACGATTGGTTTGGAAATTTGGTTGTCATTGATGTCAACCCTTGGATAGGTCGAGAGATGTGGTTAATATTGTTGAAAAATTTATTGACATTTGTATGGTTGATATTGATGGTGAGTTAGTTGGGTGCATTTGATGTAGTATACATGTATCCCTGAAGGTGTGGTTATGGGACCCAAATTTGGTTCAGGAATATGTACATTAAAGATGGTGTAAATTTAGGTAAATCTCTCATGGATGGATAGTCCTCTTCATGTTGTTTACGGTGATAGGTGGTACACCATGTGGTTCCTCACGGTTGAGGAGTTATGAGGTCTTGAAGATGGAAGCCCAAAAGTATGGTTAAGAATCCCATAAATGGTTGCAACAAGAAGTTATTATTTTATCCAAAAATGAGGGAAAAGGGGAAAACAATTGTAAAGAAGAAGTTACAAGTCATCCCTAAATTTAAGTAAAGAAGTCACTTGGAAAAGTATAAATACACATCAAGATCCTCTCATTTGTACATACAAGTTTATTAAATATATGTCTAAGTGAGAAGGTGATTGTTATCTGAGGTAACCAAGGAGATGTGACATGAATTTAAGAGGGAATATGAAGTGAATAAGGGATAAATTCAAAGGGAGGATGAAGTCTTGTGAGGATGTGTTCTAAGGTAGGTTATTTACAAGTTATATTACCATTTTTGCTATAATTGTTTTTCTAGAATGATTCAGATAAAAACACTTGGAGGAGTTTGAGACGACATGTATTGCAATGTACCTATGGTAAATATTTCAAAATCTGGGTCGTAGTATGTTTTGATATACACTCTGTGGAAAATTGGGTTTTTGGCTGGTCCGGGAACTAGTTTCAAACAAGTGTTACGGGTAAAATAGTCATAATGTCTACACAGAGGATCCAAATTATATGAGAACAAATGCATTGGATATAATATATTACTTAGTAGGTTTTGCATTATTTTCAGATCTAGATATCAAATATTTCATGCGTGGCATGGTCTACAAGTTCGCTCCAAGCAGTAAAAATTGGAGGAATTGTAGAGAAGATATTGAGTAATATTGGGTACAATTTCTAGACCTTCATTCATTACAGGTAAAGAGTTATTCTTTTTGAAACTTTGGGTTTGTGACTAATACAAAAACTAGTTCTGTGAGATTAAGAAAAAATTTGATGAAGATGTTATTCTCTTATTGTTGAAGTTGAGGAAGGTCTGTAGGTATGTGATCACATACACCAGGTTTGTTACAGAGTTACAAGTATGTTTATATGCATGTTTTGAGGGTTACATTTTGATGATTTTATGGTGCATGCTTGAGGAAATGTTTGGTATATTGTTGAGGCATTGGCACATGCTTGAGACACATATTAGGTGCATGGTTGAGGCATATACTTGGTATATGATCTTGGTTGTTTAGTACTTCG
Organism: Picea engelmannii; assembly: GCA_009831015.1. Taxonomy (NCBI): domain Eukaryota; kingdom Viridiplantae; phylum Streptophyta; class Pinopsida; order Pinales; family Pinaceae; genus Picea; species Picea engelmannii. Next base: position 24,402 of record ML818080.1, read on the forward strand.
TTGAGGTACACCATTGTTGGTACTTGATTGATATATCCTACGGTACATGATGTATGACATGATTGAGTGATATGTTATATGGTTCAGATACATTGTTAGTACATGGTATGGTACAGGTGTTGATGTACATGGTTGATACATGGTATGGTACAAGATTGGTACTTGGTATGGTGTTTATGTACATGGTTGATGTTTGAGGCACATGGTATAGGTTATGGTGCATGTTTGAAGCATAGTTAGGTACAGGTGTTGGTGAATGGTTGATGCATAGTTTGGTATAGGTGTTGGTGCATGGTTGATGCACTTGTTGTGGTACACAGTTGATTCTTAGTATGGTACATTTTGATGGTTTGATAGATGATTTGGTACATTGTTGATACACATATATTGTGATGGTATGTTGGTGATATTGGTAAATGCTTGGTAGAGGCATGTGTTAGTGATGTTGGGCATATAGTTGATAGGTGTCCTAGGTATATGATCCATGTGAGACGATATGGTTGAGTATCAGTGACATGTTGACAGTGATAGGTTGACAAGTTGTAGGTTGATGTGATAGTGGAAATGACAATGTCCGTGATTTTGGTAGTTACAGTTGGTCTACACTTATAGTTCAGTGTGGCAGGACATGGTAAGGAAAGGGGGTTTTATCCTCATTCCGATTGGAGCCGAAGAATTGGGGAGTTGGAGCTTCCTTCAGGTTGGAGCCTGAGATCAGGGGGTTGTATCCTCTTTCTAGTTTGATCCAAAAAATTAGGGAGTAGGAACTTCCTTCAGGTTGGATATTGAGAATCAGGGGGTTGTAGCCTCCTTTTGGTTGGAGCCATAGAATTAAGGGAGTTGTAGCTTCCTTCAAGTTGAAGCCTATAAATAGGGGATTGTAGCGTCCTTCCAGTTGCACCTAGAAAATTGGGAAGTTGGTGCTTCCTATGAAGGAATTCTTGATATATATAATAAATCATTTCTTGGTTTTCTCCCATTTGGGTTTCCACAAAAATATTTTTGTATTGTGTATTTGATGTTATGATGTTGATGCGATGTTTTTTATGATTATATGCTCATGATATATTGAATGTATTCATAAATGATATAATGATGAATACTATTTATCAAGTTCAATAATATATATTGTGGTTAAAAGTGATAAAAATGATCATACTAATTCAGCCCCCCCTCTCTCAGTATTCCAACAATTGGTATAAGAGAAGATTCCTTCATGAAACAATTTAATGACTGAAAGGAAGATTATGGAGAGAAATAGTTTGTATAAGAATGTAATACCATAGTTTGATGGAAAGAACTACACAATCTAGAGTAGAAGGATGAAAACATATGTACAAGAATAAGGATTTGATGTTTGGAAATTAGTAGGTAGACAGATACAAAGAGCCTACCACTCCTCCAACAGATAACAATGGAAATAAAATTAGTCAAAACAATTAGAGGGCTATACATTCTATCTTGAATGGTCTATTTGATTCAATATGTGTCAAGGTTATGCATTGTGATTCTGCAAAGAAAATATGGGACAAACTTCATAATGTTTATGAAGGGGGTGCTTAATTCAAGGAGACCAAGCTTCAAACTTACAGAGGTCAATTTGAAGAGCTGAATATGAAGGAAGATGAAAACATTGCAGCTTACTTTTTACAAGTTGATGAAATGATGAATGCAATTAAAGAATTGATAGAAGAAGTTGATGAATCTATAATTGTTCAAAAGGTACTGAGATCTCTTCCAATGAGATTTGATCCTAAGATTTTCACACTAGAATAAAGAGAATATCTGAGTACAATAAGCATGTATGAGCTACATTGAATATTTACAGCTTCTAAAATGAGAACAATAGAGGAAAACCCATCCATAGAAGAAGTAGCTTTTAAAGCATCCAGAAGGATAAAGAAGAAGAAAAATATTAAGTCAAAGCCAAATTGTATTTGTAGAGATGATTCAAATGAGGATGAAGAAATGACCAACTTTGTAAGGAAGTTTAAGAAAGGAACCGACAAGTACAAAGGTATCCTCCCATTATAATGTTTTAATTGTGGTAAAATTGGTCATTTTGCAAATAAGTGTCCTTATGCTAAGAAGTTAGATAGTGATGAAGAGGAAGATCCCAAGAAAGAAAAAAAATAACAAAAGGGAAATAGGAAAGATAAAAGGAAATTCTTCAAGAAAAACATCTACTCAATAGAAGATAGTTCTTCATATAATGAAGATGATGAAAGTGATAGTGACTTGGAGAGAGTACTCTTTATGGCTACGAAAAATAAGAAGAACAATGAAGAAGTTGAAGTGGATCTTGAGGCATAATTAATGAGTGCTTTAAATGAGATGAAGAAAGAAAGGAAGAAAAAAAATCATTCAAATAAGAAAAACTCTATTTGAAAATCCAACTTGAAGAAGGAAAGAGAAAGGAAGAAGTAATGAAGATCTAGATGATAAACAAAGAAAAGGAGCGTGAGAAGCATGAAAAGGAAATTGTGAAATTGAGAGATTAAATTCAACAAACTCAGAAAGAACTTGAAAATTTCTCAAGTGTTAGAAAACATTCTCAAAATTCAAAGGCCATACAGTGAAAAATATGGACTAGGATACAAGAATGTTCATTTTGAGGAAGGTTCAAGCTCCATGATGAAAGAAACATAAAAAAGGAGTTATGAAAAAGTTCTCAAAGGAAGGAATCATGGTCAACAAGAATCATAAATGAATGAATACAAAATACCTTTTACATTCAGGCAACAAAGAATCTACATTCATTGTCAAAGAAACAACCAAAGAGAAGACTTTGATTGGTCGAGGTAGGATTTCAGAAGGACTACACCAAAAAGAAGATCATTCACTCTCGGGTATGTAAATTTATTTTATGTTCATTGTTTTAATTGTACTAAATTTGGACATAAAGTTGTAGACTGCAGGGCTTATGAAATAAATGATCAGAAAAGAAATAATTTTGTGGCTCCACATAACATTGAATGTTACAAATGCCACAAATATGGACACATAGATTGAAATTGTAGAAGTGTGATAAAGGCTCCCATGAAAGAAAATATTGATGACATATACAAGAAGGCTTGGAGAATAAATGAAAAACAAGAAGAGCAGGTCTAAGGAATCATACTTACAGGATTTGCAACAACACAAGATCATAATGAATTTACAGGCAATGAAGAAAGTGTTGGAATTCAGGCAGAGGATGATGAAGAAGACGTCAAAACTTAGGATGATGAAATAATTCATAAAGAATATGAAAAGGAAGATGTCTCCATAGATGGAGAGGAATATTACTCTGCATTAGAGGATGCATTGTCATGAGCCATTATCCTTGGATACTCCCAGTAAATATGAATATTAAACAGGGGATTCAGTGTAGTGGCTACTACATATCAAAGAACTATTCTTCAAGCAAGTTGAAATATTTGCAGAGACAGATTCAAAGTAGTCATATAGGAGAGGTACATAATGACAGAATGGACGATTAAGAAAGAATTCTTTCCACAGAGGTTTTAGTTGGTAGTTACAGAGGAAAAAGTTTATTATTGTACTCAGGAAGGGATATGTTCAGTACAGGTTGTTCCTGGCATAAAAAGTTTGGTTTTCAAATAGAGGAGACTAGCTGACACATTTGATATGTGATGATAAGTTTCAACCATTTAGTACCGTGACAGATGGGACAACTTTGTGGATAGTTTAGTAGAAGATTTATGGACAGTTTTGTGACATATGGACAAACATGGATTTGTGATATGATTAGCAGTTACATAAAGCATCGGCCAGAGAATATCCTTAGTAGTGTATTTACAATTGAATTAATGGAATTAGTTGGGATCAATTGGTCATGGAAATTAAAGAAATGAAAGGAACAAAAAAACAAGGAAAGAGAAACCATCAGCATAAGATATATCATCGGAAAAAAATCATTGAACAACATGGTCAATTAAACATGACAAGTGAATAAAGAAATCAAGTAATGAATTATTTTTATATGTGTCAGTGAAATTTAAGAGGAAGAACCAATGGAAAATAAGAATCATTGGAAGAGAGGAAATGAAACACATACATGTGGCCCTACATTGATCTACATCTTAGTCAAGGGAATAGAAATCATCATAGAAAGAGATCCAGACAGGAAGATTGGTAGCATGTAGATAGGGGGAGACATATCGACAAGGGGAGTTACCTTTTTTCAATGAAAGAAAGAAAGAACAAAGGCACAATAATGAAGAGAAATAATGGGTGCATGATGACAAGGAGAGAAGCCCCAAGGAGAGATATCCTTTGCCATTGATGTCAAAGGGGGAGAGTAAGAAAAATTTAAGAGGAGAAATGGGCACAGGGGGAGCATGAGTGTTGGAGAATCAATCTTACCATTAGTGTTGCCATTAATGTTGGTGTTGTGATCAATGCCAAAGGGGGATATTGTTGGAAAGTTAGTTTTCATTGATGTCAACCCTTAGATATTGATGTAAAACCTTGGAGAGGTCCAAAGATGTGGATAATATTGTTGGACAGTTGATTGACATTTGTATGATCAAGATTGATGGTGAGTTAGTTGGGTGTGTTTGATGTAGTCTACATGTAGCCTCGTAAGTGTGGTTATGGAACCCAAATTTGGTTGAGTAATATGGACATGAAGGATGGTGTAAATGCAGGTAATTCTCTCATGGATGGATATTCCTCGTTATGTTGTTTTCGATGATAGGTGGTATGCTACATGGTTCCTCACGGTTGAAGAGTTATGAGGTCTTGAAGATGGAAGCCCCGAAGTATTGTTAAGAAGCTCCAAATTATGGTTAAGAATCCCATAAATGGTTGCAATAAGAAGTTATTACTTGACCCCAAAATGAGGAAAAAGGGTAAAACAATTGTAAACAATAAGTTACAAGTCGACCCTAAAGTTAAGTAAACAAGTCACTTGGAAAAGTATAAATACACATCAAGAGCCTATCATTTTTACGCACAAGTTTATTAAATATCTATCTAAGTGAGAAAGTGATTGTTATATGAGGTAACCAAGGAGATATGAGATGAATTTCAGAGTGAAGATGAATTGAAGAAGGGATAAATTCCAAGGGAGGATGAAGTCTTGTGATGATGTTTTCTAAGGTTTGCTATTTACATGTCATCTTACCATTTACGCTATAATATTTTTTCTAGAATGATTCAGATAGTGAAACTTGGAGGATATTGATATGACATGTTAAGGTACCTGTGGTAAACATTTCAGCATCTGGGTCATATCATTTTCTTAGATGCACTCTCTGGAAAATAGGGTTTTTGGTTAGTCCGAAAACTAGTCTCAAACAAGTGTTCCAGGTAAAAAAATCATAACTTCTTCATAGAGGATCAAAATTCAGTGAGACCAAATGAATTGGATACAGTATAGTCCTTAGTATGTTTTGTATAATTTTCATATCTATATATCAAATATTGTGTGTGTGGCATGCTCTATTAGTTCTCTCTCTAAAATAAGCTAGAATTCATCAAGGTCTGCGATTTTTTCTATAGCTCCTTTTTTTGGATGTTCCAAGTAGTAAAACATGGAAGAATAATAGAGAAAATATTGAATAATATTGGGAACAAGCTTCATACCTTCATTAATTACATGTATGGAGTTTTCTTGTTGAAATATAGGGTTTATGACTAATCCAAAAACTAGTCCTTTAAGACTAAGGTAAAGTTTGATGAAGGTGTTATTCTCTTGTTCCTGAAGTTGAGGAAGGTCTACAGGTCTGTGATCACATACATTAGGTCTATTAAAACGTTATAAGTACATTTATATGAATGTTTTTAGGGTTACATGTTGATGATGTTATGGTCCATACTTGAGGAAAGTATTTGGTATATTGTTGAGGCATTGGCACATGCTTGAGGCACATATTAGGTACATGGTTGAGGCATATTCTTGGTATATGATATTGGTTGTTTGGTACTTGGTTGAGGTACACCTTTGGTGGTACTTTCTTGATATCTCCTATGGTACATGGTGTATGGAATGATTGAGTGATATGGTATATGGTTAAGATACATTGTTGGTACATGGTATGGTACAGGTGTTGATGTACATGGTTGATACATGGTATGGTACATGATTGGTACTTGGTATGATGTTGATGTACATGGTTGATGGTTTATGCATATGGTACAAGTTATGGTGTATGGTTGATGCATTGTTTGGTACATGTGTTGGTGCATGGTTGATGCACAGTTTGGTATACTAGGTGTTTGTGCATGGTTGAACACTTGTTGTGGTACACAATTGATGCTTGATATGGTACATGTTGATGGTTTGGTACATGCTTTGTTACATGGTTGAGACACATATATTGTGATGGTATGTTGGTGATATTGGTACATGCTTGGTAGAGGCATGTGTTGGTGATGTTGGGTATCTAGTTGAGAGTTTTCCTTGGTATATGATCCATGTGACATGATCTGGTTGAGTATCAGTGACAAGTTGATAGTGATAGGTTGGATACAGTGATATGTTGAAAGGTTAAAGGATGATGTGAAAGTGTTAGTGACAGTGTTATAGATAGTTCCAGGGACATTGGTAGTGATTGTGGTAGTGACAGTTGGTCTACACTTATATTTCAGGGTGGCAGGATGGGTCAAGGAAAGGGGGTTGTAGCCTCCTTCCGGTTGGAGCTATAGAATCAGGGAGTTGGAGCTTACTTCAAGTTGGAGTCTGAGAATTAGGGGATTGTAGCCTCCTTCTAGTTGGAGACAGAGAATTTGGGAGTTGGAGCTTCCTTTAGGTTGGAGCCTGAGAATCAAGGGCTTGTAGCTTCCTTTTGGTTGCATCCAGAGAATTCAAGGAGTTGTGGCTTCCTTTAGGTTGGATATTTTAAATAGGGGTTTGTAGCCTCCTTCCAGTTACAGCTGGAAAATTTGGATGTTGGTGCTTCCTATGAATGCATTCTTGATATATATAAGAAATCATTACGTGGTTTTCTCCCATTTGGGTTTTCACGTAAATAATGGTGTATTGTGTATTTAATGTGATGATGTTGATGTGATGTTGTTTATGATTATATGCTCATTCTATATTGAATGAAATCATAGATGATACATTGATGATATATTGTTGAATAATTTTGATCAAGTTGAATAACATATATTGTGGTTAAAAGTGATAAAAGCACTCATATCGATTCACCCCCCTTGTTGAAACAAAGATTATTTTTCTTCTCTAAATCCAAATCTCCTTTTTTCTCCGGTTACAGAGCCACCCTTAGTTATAAAAAAGGGGTCAAAATGTGTTTCGGGATATTCGGGTTTCGGTTATTCACAAAGTATATTTTTTAAATGACAACCCCAAAGTCTCGGTACCCAAGTCTTAAAAAAGTGATTTTTTAAAAAGGAATGGAATAAATTTTAAAGTAATAGTTAAAAATGTTAACGACCTTCTAAGCCTTTCACATGTTATTTTTCATCCATATCAACTTAAGTAGCATTTCAAATGTCCCGATGCGCTTTTCCCGAAATACCTTTTAATCTTGATTAATTAAGGTTTAAAACATACTTAACAGATCGTAAATCAGTCACAATTCGAGAAATCAAAGAGTCGACCTTGAGCCTCCTTAAACCTCGATTTCTGAAGTCGCAAAGTTCTTAAAAGCTAATGCTATGTTTATTAATAAGTAATAAGGTTTAATGATAATAAATCCCATCATGATTTCGCGATTCAAGATTTCTTGTGTTAAAGAGCCATTGGAGTCCCGATACTCCAGTCCATGAAAAGTAAAGACTAACCCCTGATCATGATTAATTAAAGGAATAAAACAAGTGATTAATGCCTAAATAAATCCCATCGCGGCTTCGCAATTCAGGATTTACTTGTGTCATGCCTCTTGGGGACACGATACTCGAAACTCCAAAACACGTAGTCCCGAAAAAATTAAGCGCTTAAACGTAATTAACTTAATTTTAAAACAAGCATTAAGGGTCTTAAGTAACTTTTCGCATTTCTCTATTCGAAGTTTTCGATGACATGTCTTTCAAAGTCTCATTTTTGAATCGCCGATATGTGGCAGTATATATAACGGATTAATGAAGAAATTTTTTGACATAAAGTGTGTATCTCCAGGCGTACCATCCCCATTAAAGCATTTTATTTTTATCGCCTGTATTGGTACGCTAAATTTAAGACAGGTTAAAGGTTCATAAAGGTTTTTTATTTTGAATTTCATTCTTACTTTCATACTAGGAGTGAGTTACACTCAGAAGAACTCATGCATTTCTTCTCTACAACAGGTTTTCATTTTAGCACAAATGACATGGCACCCAGAAAAGTGCCTAAGAAGAGTGAGGAGGTAGGTGAAAGCTCAAATCTGGATGGAGATGTTATATCCGACACTAGGCCACATGTTGTGGATTCAGTCAAATCCTGGAGGCAATTTTTTGAAACTTTAGACTATGAGATTAGGAATTTCCCTGAAAATTTTGGGAATGAAAGGACTGAAAATAAACTTAGAGACATAGTTGAGTCTGAGCTTCACAAAATAGCCACATGGTCGAGACTCTTTCCATACAATGACATGATAGGCTGGGATTTAGAGAAAACTGACATTGAGACAAGGAGCATTCTAAATAGTCAGTAGGTCGTCGTCGGCTCATTCAGACCCAAGAACATCCAAGTAATGTATAAACTTCCCCCTACTTCTAAATACATTTATAATTCAGAATTCGTAGCGGAATTTCAAAGAAAGGAGTGTACAAAATTTGATCAAACATATCTAGGTATAATCAAAGAGTGGTGGGGAATTCCAACGAGATTTAGAGCTAATACCCATGGCGGTTATGCCACAACCCCATTAAACGAATACATGTTTTATATAGCTTTTATGCTATGTAGAATTTTCAGGAAGAAAAACCCTACCCATTTCCCTGCAGAATGGGTGCCACTTATACACGAAGTAGCCGAGGGTTACAGTTTCAACTGGGGTAAAATTTTATCAAATAATCTAACTAAGGATATTGCAGAGTACCAAATGGAGAAATCAAAGGGCCTACCTGCATCTTGTTACATGTATTCATATATTATGGATGTTATCTGTTACATGACTCCTTTCGCCTTGATGAATTAGAGCTGGAACCTAGCTTGTACGGAGCCCATTCACGTTTATCATTCGAAACTATGGGAGGAGAATGTTAAAGACTTCTTTTATGAAATCTGTCACTACATGGTGATACCTTTGCACCAAATTTTGTATGGTTATGCACCCCCTCGTATTTCAAAGTCAATCATGGGAAACCTCAAGGCCATTGCAGATTAGTTTATTGAAGAGGGTTTCTCCTATGTCAGGGTTTTCGGGTGCTCGATTCCTCCTCACGCACTTCCAAAATTCCTTTCTGACAGACTGGTGTGTAGGGAGGTGGCCTACCAAATAATAATAGGTGGCATCAACACAGAATTGAAAGCATCCAAGAAGAAGTTCTGGCCACTTTTTCCTGTACAGATTGGGAAGTGTTCATTGCTTAACTTTGGTCATTCCAAGGTTGAAGTTGCAGCACTGGAAGACATCAAATTGGTAGATCTTGAACTTAGAAAACACGACCCTTATCAAATTGTAGGAAATCATCTTATTCATTGCAATATGAAGATGTATGAACATGAAGCTTCTCCCTGCGACGACATGTTCAAGGGAGATAGAACCTATGAGGAAATATTAGACATAGTTCAAGAATTATCACCCAACCTATAGACCATCTTTCTGACTTTCCAGAAGCACAGGCGAAGTAGTTTTCCAAAGATACTACAAGGAGAATCAAAAACCCCTCCTCCATATCAAGGAAGTATTCCCCCAGGTTTCATATCAGAGGATAATGATAAAGAGACTGCAGAAGAAAATCCAAAGAAGACTGAAGTGTCCTCACAAAGGGAATAATCTTCACAATCAAAGAATCCAGGGTCTGAAACAAGTTCTAAATCCGAGAATCGTTCAAAGTCAAGTCAAACGATTCCACCTTCATCATCAACTATTCTTGTTGATATCCCCAAAACAACAAGAGAAACTCAATCTTTAGAATTGGGCAGCCCTATTGCATCATTAACTCCTATACAATCAACTTTTGGGATCCCCCATCTGCAATTCATATATGCAAGTGACCTTACTCCTATCTATCTCTAGAGAAGAGATACCCCCCTCTAACTATGCTTTTAGTAAGAAGAGTAAGGCAATATTAAAACAGGAAATGCATTGAGAAGACACAATGGTGAAGAAACACCAAGTGCCCGTAGATGGGAAAAACCTAGAAGAGGAAGACTTTGCCATAGAAGTAGCTAACTCTATGGGATATTTGGTAACTGCCAATTTATTCTCAGTTGACTCTCTGAAAAAAAGGCTGAAGAAAAAAATTCAAATGATAGTTCAGTTGCAAGACCAAATAAAGAACATAGAAAATAATATTCAAGAGGAGGTAAATCAAAGAGTTGAAAATTCCAGGATTGCTGACAAATAGGAAATGCAATTGTTGAAATCTAGTTTAGATGAAGCAAACAAGCAGATGCAAATGAGTCAAGTAAAGGTTATTCATCAGGAGGAATTAGTGAGACAACTACAAGCTGAGTTGAAGTCTATTGAAGGAAAAGTTGTGAATATAAAATCATTTCAAGCCCAAGCACTAGAGGTGCATGAGAAACTACAAGCGGAACAACAAAACACGCTATCTAAAATAGAAATTGTTCAAAACTACTTCTTGGAAGTAAGCCACTCACTGGATGGCATGGTTTTAAAAGAAAAATAGGCTACAACATCTCGCATTGCTTTTCAAAGGAAGTAGCATTTTTGGCTAGAGAGGAAGTACCAACAATTTCGAACCTGACTGTAGAAGAATAGATCAGGGGAGACATCATGTTAAAAACATGGGAAACCAATATTGTCGAAAGAAAGAAAATGGAAAGAGAAGTTAGGAAAGAATGTGAAGAAGTGTTTGATCAGCTAGATACAAAAACATTGGGCATTGGAAAAGGTGATTGTCCTGGGCTATTAGGACAAATAAATGTTGTAAGGCATCAACTGCACATCAAGGAGAGCTAGAATGAAACACAACTCAAGATTTCACAATTGAAGCAGCTTGACACCACCCAAATGGATAAGTGGCTAATAAAGCCAAATCTACAGTTGCAGTCGACAAATTTTGACAAGGGAAAGATCGAAGACATACTGCCCAAAATTGAGCAAGTTATATGTGTTTGAATCAAAGGACACGTTAGAGCCTTCTAGACTTTTGATGCAATTTCTAGACAGGTGCATCAAGTGCTTGGGACCGAGTGAAGGAAGCGTTTCAAATAAATGATGAAGTAATGCATATGTGCTCATTTTTGTCCAACTGGTAGAAAATCAAAAAGTAACCGAGCAAAATGGTTCGAATTTTGTATTATGTAACCGTTAGCACCTAGGAGATTAGGGGAATACCAGCCATATAGGGTTGATGATTCTCTTTGTATAAATACAGTTTTTAAAGAGACATCAAGGGATTTTTTTCTTGGCCGATTGTATCAGAGAAATTTTTCATTTGCCAGAATTAATACAAATGCAAGTCGAAGACTCCAGATCCTGTCAAGTTTGAGTTATGTGTTCCTCTGATTATTTCATATTTAATATCATTCCGCATATACCTTTGATGAATGCTTAGCTGCAATTTAGTACAACATCTACTGTGGTGATTGATTATTCTAGTCATCTAATTTGTTTATAGTTTTTCCTCTGTACCGGCTATCAGCAGGTACAAGAGCCGTGAATTACTTAGATTTCTATATCTTATGCTTCATTAAAAATTTTCTTGTCTTTTTCTTCTTCTGTCACAAGTGAGATTCTTCCTTGGTTGATGCCTCACATTGTTCAACAACTTTATGTTTTCTTTCATTTCATGCATGGCTTTTAGTTTATCTCAAATACGGGAAACGACCTTTGATTTTGTCACACTATTAATTCAAAAATTTGGGAATTTTTCTTATGTAATCTAAAATAGAAACAACAACCTAAAAAGAAACAAATATTTAAAACTCTTTTTCCTCTATGATAGTATTTATTACGAGACAACCCAATATCGAACCCGGTCTCACAGACCAGACCAGTATCGCTTTAACACTTTTCAACACCATCTTAAAAACTGCCACGACCCGGGTTGAACTTGAACGTTCATGGGCAGTCATTGAGTAGGACATTAGCATCTAGGAACAATTGGAAGCTAGACAAAGTCAACTTAGAAATCATCCATAGCTTCTTTTCCCCTAAGAGTTGTTTTTTCCTTTATTTATATCACACACCCTCTTTTTGGATTCCTAGACTTTATACTTTCAATCCTTAAGTATAAACTCTGGAACAACACCCCCGCCCCCCCTTAGTATTCCAGCAGAGTTCCCCATAGTTTTAACAGAGTTGGCATGACGAGAGTGTTAGTAGATCACATGGAAAAAGTCACCATTATTAGAGGCTTTTTATCTTGACCTTCAACCACTTACCTTATGTGAGTAATGTTTGTTTACAGAAAATTATAAAGAAACTTACGCCTAACCTTACGTTTGCAAGTATAATTTTGAGTAAAACCTATAATGACCTAAACATTCTCTAATAAACGTTTTGTTTGGATGCAGATTCAGTATTCATAATGGTTTAGGATTCAGGGAAATAGAGGTTGGGGGGAATCATCATAGGGACCACCAATGCCAATGCCCCCACCACCATTTCTCGGGCTAGCTCTTATTTTGTGCTCCTTAAAGGATATTAATGAGACATTAAAGGGATGCCAATCGAAAGATGTGGAAGTGGAGCCCCCACCATTTGGAGTGGGTATCTAGAAGGATCAAGGGACTCGAAGAGGGGACCTCTTCTAGGGGACATCACCAGATAACTACAAAAAATCAAACTCCCAGAGTTTGTTGGGGGTCATGCAAGTGAACATACAGAGGCATGGTTGGAAGGAATGATGAGATGTTTCACCTTGAGAGACTATGCTTCCACATCAAAGGAGAAGATAGTTCATTTGAGATAAAGTGCCTTTAATTGGTGGGTTAATCTTGAGATATAGTTGCACCTTACTCCAGACACTTTATTCTAGGATATTTTTGAGGAAATGTTCCAAAGAAAATAGTTGTCATCTTGTTAATAAGAACAACACATAGGAGCATTTAATTCTCTAATTCAGGGAAACCGAACTGTGGAAGAGTATGAAATTAGGTTCATGGAGTTAGTAAAGTACATCTCATACATGGATATGATCAATGGAAGTCATATAATTTTGTAGATGGGTTAAACCCTAAGATAAGGGCCATGATGTGAATTTGGAAACTGTCCTTAGTGGCTGAAGAAGTTTAAAGTTATTGTTATGAAAAAGAACATATGAGATTAAATTGAGGTATGAGATCAACTATTCCATAGTAACCAATATTAGCGGGGAAGGGCCCTAGGTCCTTCTCCAGGGGAGGAATATGTATGCCACCTCCTTATGGAAATAGAGTTTCACCTAGAGTAGTTTCAATAGGTATTTCAATGGCAGTAGGTGCATAATCCCACCCCACATTAATTGTTGGGGATACAGAGGACCTAACTACCAACATGACTTCCCACGGTCACAAATAGGATTTGTGCATAGATAGGGAAATACCCCGATGTGAAGGGTGAGTAGTAGCCACCAAATTTATGCAGTAGTTAATAACCACTAGGAAGAGAATAAATCCACTGTGGTGGAGTTGTCAGGTATGCTAAGTCATGTCAATATTAATTTTTTTTATTTATTCTAGTGCTACAAATAGTTTCATTTCACCATATGCATTAGAACAGTTTGGGTTGGTAGCCTATGAGCATGGTGAGTTTAAACAATTTGATATGGATTTGGGGGAAAAACAAGTGGTAAGACCTGACATCAATAATTTTCTTGTATAGCTGGGAGTGTGTACTACTAGGTTGAAGGTGTACGTCACTACCCTAGGAATGTATGATCTAATCATTGGGATGGACTGGTTAGAAGTCCATCGATATTTTGTAGATGTTTTTCTCAAAGAGTGTTCTTTGCATAGATGATGAAGGAAGGTTAGAAGAGATCCATGGTATACAGAGGAAGGTATCTCTATGATTTATCTCAACAATGAAGGTTAAACATTTCACGAGGAAAAGTTTTCGATTATATGTAGTGGAAGTAGTCAATGAAGGGAAGGGACCCTCTATAGATCAATATCATATTTTGTCGAAATTTAAGGATGTTTCTCCACAATATTTGTCAGGTTTGCCTACTGACAAGGAGCTTGATTTTATCATGGAGCTAAAACATGGTGCATAGCCAATTTCCAAGACACCATATAAATGATGTCTCAAGAACTTTGTGAATTGCATATGCAATTGAAGGAACTACTTGACTTAGGGATGATAATGCCCATTGTTTCACCTTGGGGTGCACCAGTAAAATTTGTTAAGAAGAAGGATGGTTCCTTACGACTGTGTATAGATTACAAGGAATTGAACCATGCTAGTGTGAATAACATGTACCCAATATCACGTATAGATGATCTCTTTGATCAGATGAAAGGAGCAATAGTTTTCTCAAAAATTGATCTATGATCAGGGTATCACCAGTTATTAAGGAAAGAAATATTCCTAAAACTTCATTTTGAACTCAGTTTGGACATTACAAGTTCATTGTAGTTCCTTTTGGTTTGACAAATGAACCAACAGTATTCATGAGGCTCATGAATGGTATATTTCAAATGTACATAGACCACTTTGTACATGTTTTCCTAGATTATATCCTCATCTATTCCAAGAATGAAAGAGAACATCAGGAACAATTATGAGTGGTGTTGTCATTACTACGAGAGAAAAAATTGTATGGAAAGTACTCAAAGTGTTCTTTCTTCTAGAAAGAGATTCACTATCTGGGTCATATCATTTCAATATAAGGAATTTATATGGACCTGGAAATGTGAAGACCATAATGGATTGGCCAGTGTCAATAAATTCTCATAAGGTCATAATATTCATGGGGATAGATGGTTATTATCGAAGGTTTGTGGAAGGATTCTCGAAGATTGAGAAACCCATCACCACCTTGCAGCACAAGGGAGTCACATATGACTGGACAGATGAATGTGACATTGCATTCATTGAGCTTAAGAGGTTACTAACTAGTGCACCAATTATACGAGTGTTGGATATGGAAAAATACTTCACAGTCTGCATGGATGCCTCGAAGAAAGGATTGGGGGTCATGCTAATGCAAGATGGGGGAGTGATAGTGTATGCGTCAATAAATTTGAAGCAACATGAGGAGATTTATGCTACTCATGATTTAGAGCTGGCAGTTTTAATGCTAGCTATGAAGCTTTGGCGGCATTATCTAGTGGGGAAAATATTTGAGCTCAAAACAAACCATGAAATCTTAAAGAATCTCTTCACTCAAAGGGATCTCAATGTTAGGAAGAGGCGATGGAGTGACTTTATGAGTGAGTATGATTTTGTAATTTCATACATCAAGGGAAAGGAGAATGTGTTCATGGATTCCCTAAGCAAATGGCCAGGTATATTCTCCTTGGTTCCCTTAAAGATTAATTTGAGGGAGAAATTGTTTGGAAAACTTCTTGAAGATACTTGGTATTTAAAGGTTACTTCATCCCTCCAAAGTGGGATATAGTTAGAGTCAAAGTTTGAAGGATATAACCTTGAATAAGATGGATTGTTGAGATACCATGGAAGGATGTACATCCCTAAGGGTGGATATATTCAAAGCATCATACTCAAGGAAACCCATATAGCACTTTATTGTGTGTAACCAGGTGTGAAGAAAATGTATGAAGAGATGAAGAATCTCTTCTTTTGGGCAAGAATGAAGCATGATGTAGTCCATTTCGTCACTAAGTGTCTTGAGTGTCAACAAGTAAAGGCTAATCACCATCACCCAAAATGTCTCCTACAACTGCATGATGTTCCTATGTCCAAGTCGGAAGTCATTTCTATGGAATTTTTTGTGGGACTTCCACTCCCATTGCAAAGGCATAATTTTTTTCTTGTTATAGTTGATAAGTTGACCAATATCACACATTTTGATTCCAGTAAGACACACTTATGATGTCACCGATGTGGAACACATTTTTATAAGTGAAGTAATCCATCTACATGGGTTACCCAATAAGATCATTTCATATGGGGACTCTTGATTCACATATAGGTTTTGGACAAGTTTGCAGTCAACACTAGGGACTCATTTGAAATTAAGTACAACATATCATCCTGAAATGGATGGGAAAAATGAAAGAGTAAATCAAGTTATGGAAGGCATGATTAAGATGTAAGTTATGGATAATAAAACCCATTGGGAGAAGTACTTACGTTTAGTAGAGTTCACATACAACAAAAAATTTCATATCTCAATCAGAATGTCACCCTATAAGGCTTCGTATGGAAGGCCATGAAGGACACTGTTGATTTGAGAAAGGTTAGAAGATCGAGTGACAACAGGGCTAGAATTTATTCAAGAGATGGAGGAACAGGTGATTCATATTAGACATTGACTGGCAAGATAGATGCTAATAATAAATGACTAATTTCGTAAACATCGACTGAGAAATAGTATGGTATGAATATTTGTATGTTAAATTATGTTGGTTCAAATGGATTTCTATAATACGTGGGAAAGTGCAGGTTTTTCAAATAGAGAGACTTCTTGAAACTGAATATACGATGAAAAAATTCCCAGTAACATAGTGCCACCATATGGTCCATGGTAGGGTGTTGAACCTAGTTCTATCAACAAGGGTGGAGGAATTTTCCATCGTGTATCCTCCAAAACATGGAGTCATGGGAGGATGGTGTTATATCACACTCCCCTAGGTGTGTGATGATGACTGCCAGTTTCCTACTACAGAATCTTGGTCAAGGTATTTGACACTTCCTCTTATAGTTTTTATCTCGAGCTAGTTCAATACAGTTGATGCTTTAGGATAGTCTAGCAAAGGAAGGATAGGGATAGAATATGAAAGTAGTTAAGGAGGATGATGATTGGAAAGTTCACTTGTCCATAGGGGAATATTTTTGTAAAAGAAATTGGTGAAATTTATATTATGGAAATATTCCCTTGTAGATAGGTGAACTTTCCCTTGGATTACAAACCCCTATACCAATATATAAACACTACAAATTGACACTAACATCCCTTTGAATTCAGTTTAACCAATCAGAAAGAGAGAGGGAGAAAGGGTGTGATGCACCTTGTTTCAAAGTTTGTCTTCACTACTTCCAATCCAATATTGATATCCAAACTCCTTAGCATAGTTGATACCTGAAATAGGAAGCAAAGAGAAACAAAGAAATCCTACTCTACAAGATTGGATCAAACAAATTCATCTACAAAGATCGAAGGAACAGTAGACAAGCACATACAAGAATACACAAGATTGAAGGAAATAGGCCAAGCATATTAAAATGAGAACCCCAAGATAATACTTACATACCATGATTGACGTAGTTGTATAAGCCTCCCCAAGATCCCCTTGTCCAATGCTTGCATGACTCTACCAAGATCATAAGTTTGATATCTGAAAGCTTCCTCATTTTCACCTTGGAAAGCCCTCAATATATAGGCTTAAGAGGCACAAAAACCATGATAAAATTAGGGGTATGGTTGAGGATATGGCTCCTTGTGTCCTGGAACATATCCTAAAGTGAATCCCAAGCATGAGAGTTGAACACAACTAACCCAATCTCAAAGATTTGGCCCATATATTAAGGTGGGGGAGATCCCTCTTTTCTCTCAACAACATCAGCGCTCCCCTAGTGAGAGACAGAGAATTGATCCTAGATCAATTCTCCCCTATAGTGTCATAGGGGGAACTATCTGTTCACCCAAAGTATGGATAGAGGGGAACTGTTCTTCATAAATTCTCAAAAAGGGGTCGAAATTTCCAAGGAAAAAGTGTGTTTTGACCTAGAAATAATGGTTTTCCTCCTCCCATATGACTTAGGGGTCATGAAAAACTGTTTTAATATTGTCAAGGGGTGGAAACACCTCAAAATGTGAATGTGACACTTGATAAGGTGAATATGACACTTGTGACAATGAATGCGACACTTACCGAGGTGCATATGTGACTTTGCGACATTTGCGACACTTAGGGTGCGAAATGAAAATGTGTAATTTTTATGTGTAACAGATGCCCCCTAAAGTGTGATGTCATAAGAGAAATTGATCGTTGAAACACTTTATAATTATTCAATGCAAGGGTGTTGGAGTGGGAGAACCTAAGAGAAGATAGAAACAATCATCAAACAATATTAATATATGTTTCATTTTCTAGGCAGGGATCCTTATGCTTGGAATACAAGATGACTCAAAGCATGATCACCGACCAATACACTGTAGATCCATGAAAATACTGAATAAGGATATGCCCACTGGAGATACAATGTGGATTCATACCTCCATGACATGAACTGATCACAGCCATGAAAAATACATAGTGGATCTATGAGATATAAAACATAGCCACAGATCAATACAAAGTGGATCTATCTGACAACATATATATTAACATGCTCAAATGATATCCTTTGTAGCATGGGAAAAGAATATAAAAGATTGAATTCTCTATCCAAGGTATTCGTCCCAATCCCAATGTGGTATGAATATATCCATGTGAATAGATGATTTGGTGTTGAACATGGTAGAAACCACTTGATTATTGATCTTTAAGGTAAACCCTTAACAAGTGTGAGGGAAATCACCAATGATGTCAATGACTCCCAAGGTAACCTAGTATATTCCAGTGAATGAAAATAAATGAGTTGAGGTCAAACATTCATGGAATCATATGATCATAGGTCAATGATATAAACTTTTTTTCGGAAGCGAGGAGGCATGCCATTGAGGCATACAGGTCCCAAGGTACTAACTAGTTTCTAAGTCTAATTCCCAGATGATGTGTTGAAGTCGATAGGAAAACACTCATCGTAGGAGGGCCTTGATGTATACCCCATCATCGACATGAAACTGACATAGGAAATTGATGTAAGATAGTGAATCAAATGAGTATGGACTGACACACATAATGGAAACTGGAAATATTGCAAATTGATGGTTTGAAGTGAAACTTCCCTTGAAAATGATGAGGCATAACAATTGACTTGGCAATATTGACTTGACGAGTAGAAAGAATATAATGTGATGGAAATAAGATCACTCTTCGCCTGGATAAAAAAGTATGGTGACATATGGAATTGTTATGACACAGAGATAAGAGGATTACCCATCCGTAAGATGAGATGAAAATAGGTGCCATGTTCAAGGGAAACAACAGTTTCCATAAAGGATTCCCAAAAACTTGACCCACTTCCTTCAATTTTCCCACCACCCAGATAGATGAGCACCCCTTTCTTTTTTAACAAGCTTGAGGAGGATAATAGATGATCGGTATAGCTCATCCTTTGGATGAGCCCCTTGACATATGTTTAACGAACCTAAGGAAGGAGGGGTTCGGTCCCAAATGAGTCCTCAAGATTGTACTCACATAGGTCCTTCGATGCATAGTTTTACAAGCCCAAATAAGGTAAACTCGATGGTTTTTAACATTTAGAGAGTCTGAAAAGAACTTAAGGGTGACTCCATGGATGAATTTTTCGTAAGTTTAGTCTTCCATGCCAGAAAAAAAAAAAAGTGTAAAAAAATACAAGGGAGAACTCTTCTAATCATGCTTGATTAGATTGTTCCTTTTTTGTAATTAGTATCGTGAGGCTGAAAAAGAGATAAACTACCAATTGAAAGATTCCCTTTCAAACCTTTTAATGAGTGTGAAAGGAAGCAAGATCACTTGGTAATATTTTCATGTTTAGAGATTATGAAAAGAGATTAAAGGAAACTCCAGGGGGGTTCATTTTCTGTATAACCTTTACGAGTCCGAAAAAGTGATAAAAGTATACTCGGTCACATTATCATGTATTTACAAGCATGATAAATAACAAAGACTAAGCTCAGAATTGGTTTCATTGTTACACAAGCTTGAAACAAAAATAAACTATGCTTGTAATTTTCCAATGTAATTTCCAAAGGTTTTGAGGGATACCCATGGGTGGTTGGTACTTTTCCCCTAGCTTGAGAAGCTAACATATTAACTCCAAAATTATAATTAAAGGATGGAGACATGCCCCCCCAAGATTAATTTCATTCATCGACTTTGAGGCTATTACCAATTTCTGTACCAGATGGAGAAAAAGGATAAGGGCAGATGAAAAGAAGGTTCTTCTATGAGTTCTAACAAAAGACTCGACTCGATATCTATAAGATATAGAAAAAATATTCGAATTGATAGGAGAGGTGACTGTTTTATTTTTTAACGAGCTTGACACGGGAAAATAACTATGATCATTGCTCTAGCTTCAATCCCTAGATTTTTGTTTCATTTTTTAATGAGCTTTCCACAAAGAGGAGATACTATGCTCGTAGTTTATATTTCATTTTTTAACAAGCTTTCCAAAGAGAAGAAAAACTATGCTCATAGCTTCTCCTTAATCATGTCTTCCAAGAGGACAATGCTCTGGAAGGGATACATGTTAAGGGACAAACGTCATCCATGGATTCCAGGAGGTCTTCCCTATATGACAGAAAAACAATATGGAAGGAATACATGTCGACAAACTTGATAAGGGTAGGGATATATGGCTCTAATATCCCTATCGAAGAGATAACCATGTAAACTACTAGATCTAAGTTAGGAGAAGGAAAATATTCTCTCTCATTCGGATTTTAACACATGGGATGGGTCATTACATAATGGACCCATGTCGGGGTGGACATCAATGTCATGTATGGATCATTCAGGGAAGGATGATGGTTGACCATTATATGAGGTTCAATGAATGAAAGTTGGTCAATGGTTACTATGTTTTCATTGTGAGGGAAACATATTACTCGAAAGAGAGTGGACACAAAATCTCTCATAACATAAACATAGTCTCTTTCGAGGAGCCGGTTAAAATCCAAGGGGTCATGAACTACCATCACATCGATGTAGATAGTTTTTCCTCTTAAAGTAACCAGAAAATGAGGAAGGATCCCTAAAGGTTGAATAACTCTTATGTCAAAGGTCAACAAATTCAGAGTCACGGGTGCAAGCTGCGGGGAACCAAAATATTCCCAAGCATTCATGGAAAAGATGCTAATTGAATCACCTTCATCTATTATAGTGTTAGGAATATTCCTATCACAAACCTTCATGGTGATTTAGAAAGAAACATAAGAGGTAAGACGTGATTCTGTCAAATGATTCCAGTCAATAGAAATCATTTGAGTGCTAGAAGGGGGTTCCATCGGGATGGGCAGAGTGCCCCCTTGTCCGGGTGAATCAGTATTAACAAGGTAGACATGATCGACATCCTCACTCTTTATATGAAGAGTGGGATCGACCGATGTTGGACTCGAAGTGACCACTTGGGTTGCACTCCTTAAAGGAGGAGTTGGATCGATCGATGTTGCACTCAGCTTGACTAATTTGGATTCACTCTTTATATAAAGAGTGGGGATGACCAATGATGGAACAGGATCAACTACTTGGGTTACTGGTTCAACTGAGGATGAAACTAGATCGACCACCTGATCAACCAGATTGATCAGGAATGGAATCATATTGACCAGTCCATCAACTAATGATAGGTTTGGAGAGATCTTACGATAACCAATTGGAATTTGAATATTTTCCAAAAGATAAGAAGCCTCATCCATGTGAGGGAAAATGTGAGAGTGATGGTCACCTTTTCATAACATAAAAGTAAATTTGATGGTTCTATTATTCTTACCAACCTTAATGTCACTAGTTGATGAGGTGTCACCGGCATGTCCAGTGGGGGTTGATGACATGGAAGACCAAATTTCTAATACTTTGGGGAGACCAGGGAAATCCCTCAAAAAGTGGTCACCCTTACAAAGATTGCAAGGGAATTTGGGTTTAGGATTCTTCTTTTTATACTTTTCGACCTTATCAACACTCCCAGTATGATTAACAGTAGATGGTTTCTCGGATCCAACATGACCTGATGTGGTTGGAGGGTTGATCCCTTTTTAATTCTTCTTCTCTTTCCATTTTTTTTTTCTTATTATCAACCTAGCTATTCACTTTAGATATTTCACTAGGAGAAGAAGGAGAAAGGGAAGGAGACTTGATGAGTGAAGAAGGAGAAAAGTTAACATGAGGTTGACTTTTGGGTGGTGTGATTACATCTAAAGAATTAGGTGCATTCGAAGCACTGGGAAAAGTCGAGATCACTGGAGTGGGGAACAACCAAACTGGTAACCCAATGGTGAGTCCTGGAAGACTCAGTGTGCCAATGCATGGAGGAACAACATTTCCAAAATAAGGAAAGGTGAAAGGTTCCCCAGGAAAAGGGGTTCCTTCATTGGTACTTCTAGGAATTGACGCCATTGACACTGACTCGACCTAAGGTATACTAGGGAAAAACAAAACACACATTATAAATTTAAGAAGCAAACAATCAAACAAACCTTCCCACAATGAAACCACTAGTTGGTGATGAAATCCAACATCGCAATATCAATATAGGAAGGGGATGGGATAGAGTGGGTGGATCAATTATGTTGGTGACCTGCTTAATGGACTTACGCCTTGGTGCAAGTTCCCACATAGTTTTACCCATGGGTTTTCCCTCCAAGGAGCCTGAGTGAGTTTGAACAACGTCTGACCCAGGTATAACAAAGACTCCCCTTCACCATCACCTTGTGTATTAACCCTACAGATACAATCCACTAAGGTTACCAACTCACAGTCAGACTCCAGGTAGGTACATTCGACATTCGTGATCGAACGTATGGGCAGGATATCAATGATTGAAGCTCTTTAAGAGAACTAAAGACAAGTAGACCAGTAAGACTCGAGAGGACCCAAAACGGATTTGTATTTCATGAAGCACCGATACCAAATGAAAAAAGTGTTTCTCAATAAAAAACCCCAATATACGCTCATTCCTCTACGATTGGTTGAGCTTTAGAGGGGAAATATCCACTGCTTTCCTGCACGCGGCCTCTTGTTTAACCCCTATGTGAGAGGAGCATCCTGACTATGCTTATACAAACAATTTTATTTACCGCTCCCTAGCACAAGACTCTATGTTTGTCTGATTTCTTTGGAAAGTTATCTTTACAAGATATTCCAAATCCCTACACTTTAATCTACTGTAGGTTCTCTACTAGATAATACAAAAGTTTCTAATCAATTTTATAAGTGCTTTATTTTAGGGTTTTTTTTTACTCAAGGGTGTGAAAGTGAAACTTATGATGTTTTAGACTCGACTCCAAAATAATGCAAAATAATGAGATGAAAATATTTTTCTTCAATGAATCCTACATACATGATGGAGAAGAGGTTCAAATTCCTTTAACAAAAACACCCAATTCCAAAATGAAATTTACCTATATACACTACCCAAGATTAATAATGAAACTATCTTATTTTTTTTATTCTAATATATAAAGAAAGAAAATGCAAATCTTTTAACGCTCCATTCATTTCAATTAAAATGAAAGAGTTGAATGAAGATACAAAAGACATGAAGAAAAAATTATTTCAAACAAAGCATGCACTCACATGCTAACAAGAACTAAAATAAACAAGTATGAAAACTCACTCAATCAAGGACTCGACAATCGAAAAGCATTCAAGGAATACAAGAAAGTTCACAGAAGAATCCAAAAAATGATAGGGAGAAAGAGAAATCACTCAACTGTATTGACAAAGAAAGTAGCAAGAATAAGAAAACCAAGCTAGGTTGTGGTAAGGATAAAGTCTCAAATCATTCAAAGAGGAAATATTTGAAAATTAACTTAATACCAACAAACCTTTGGATACCTTTTCAATCATTCAGATAACTAGAAACTTTTGCAAGACCCAGATGAAACCAAGAAGAAACAAGGTGAATAAATCTCTCAATTTGGAAAAGGTTGCAAGCTCAAACAAGACAACGGAAAGAGTGATAAGAAGAAATATCCTCAACCTAAACAAATTCACAAGAAAAAGTACAAACGCTAGGAATAATACCTCCAACAAAGGGCTAAGAATAATAGGCCAGATTCTCTTGGATCTACTCAAAGCAAGAGAGAAGCGCTCCCTAAGAGACCACTAAGGAGTTTTGATCAGACAACCAACACCCTAGTAGCCACTCTAGGGGAGTGCTAGTCATGTAGATGCTTGAAAATAAGCATGAAAAAGAAAAAATTCAGCAGATACTGGCGTCGTAACTATGATTATTGCTTGATGAAACAAAGGGAAGAGGGAAGGCTAAAAAAATATTCAACCAAACAAGATCAAACTAGACAAAGGTTCATATGATCCAAGGAAAGACAAGTCAATGTCCTTCCCTAGTGGATTCACCAATTTATGTTACAGAAGTATTCCCCTGTAGACAAGTGAACTTTCCCTTGGATTACAGACCCCTATACCAAGACAAAAACACTGCAAATGGACACTAACATCCCTTTGAATTAAGTTTAACCAATCAAAAATAGAGAGGGAGAAAGGGTGTGATGCACCTTGTTTCAAAGTTTTTCCTCGTTTCTTCCAATCCAATATTGATATCCAAACTCCTTAGCACAACTTGATACCTGCGATAGGAAGAAATGAGAAACAAAGAACCCCTACTCTACAATATTAGATCAAACAAATTCATCCACAAAGATCGAAGGAACAATATCAAGAACATGCAAGAATACACAAGCTTGAAGGAAATAGGCCAAGTATATTAAAATGAGAACCCAAAGAGAATACTTACAAACTATTATTCATGCAGTTATAGTAGCTTCCCCAAGATCCCCTCATCTAGCCCTTGCATGATTCTAACAAGAGCATAAGTTTGATATCTGAAAGCTTCCTCCTTTTCACCTTGGAAATCCCTCAATATATATGATTGAGAGGCACAAAAACCATGATAAAATGACACGAATAGTTGAGGATATGGCTCCTTGAAGCTTGGATCAGATCCTAAAATGAATCCCAAGCATGAGGGTCGAACACAACTAACCCAATCTCAAAGAGGTAGCCCATAGATTAAGGTGGGGGAGATCCATCCTTTCTCTCAACAACATCACTACTCCCCCAATTGAGAGACAGAGTGTTGATCCTAGATCCAATCTCCTCTATAGTGGTAGAGGATGTGCTATATGTGCACCCAAAGTATGAAAATGGGGGTGCTAGTCTTCATAAATGCTAAAAACAGGGTCGAAATTTCCAAGGAAAAAGTGTGTTTTGACCTAGAAATGATGGTTTTCCTCCTCCCATATGACTTAGGGGTCATGAACAACTATTTTAATGGTGTCAAGGGGTGGAAACACCTCACAAAGTGAATCTGACACTTGAGAATGCGCATACTACACTTGGAATAGTGAATGTGACACTTACCGAGATGCATACATCACTTTGCGACACTTTTCAACATTTGCGACACTTAGGGTGTGAAACACAAATGTGGCATTTTGATGTGTAACACTTAACCAACTAGAATTTACATGTATCTTTCTAGTGTATTTATTCAGTTTTTTTATTATAAATATTGTAAACTAATCGTTCAGATAATTAGTAAGTTCATTCCTTCAAGTTAAATTGCTACAAATGATTATCGGTTTAGAAATTAGAATTTACAGTAAGTTTTGAGTTTTATTTCAGCGGAAAGTTTTGTTCCTAAGTCCTTCCATATATACATAAGTTACAATTTAGAAACAAAAATTTATCATTGTAAAAGAATCATAAATTTACATTGATATCATAATGCATGTACTAAAATTTCAAAGGATAATATTTGACACCCTATCCTATAGGGTTATTACATTTTGCAAATAAACTCCATATTGCATTTTTGTCAAGCCAGGAAGTAGTTCCTATAGTATAGTCTCTCTGGCAGTGCATTGCACATTATTATCATCGATTGTACATATAAAACACCCAAGAAATATTTATATATAAAAAGGAATCTATGATTACATCTTACACACTCAAACATTGCATTTTTTTATCAAAGCATATGCGCCTGCAGGAGAGTTGCAAATTGCACATATAGGTTCAAATGGAGTTGAATATGCATTTGCTACTATCATTGTACCTTCAACCTGTTTATACAATACAAATATTAATACTTTAGGCTATGTGTGTGTGTGTGTGTGTTTTGAAATAGTCTTTTACACGAGATTTGTAGATAGAGTTATCAATCTATACTTACAATGTTTTGCAACCCAGTTAGTTTTTTCAGATCTTTGACTGTTTCTGTTGTGATTTATGTTATAAATGTTGAATGTGTTGTGAAAAACACCTTTTATTTTGCATCTCTCCTCTTGGTTCTATTTTTAAATAGAAAAATGGGAAATTTCCCTATTTGCAATTGTTGTTCCAGTGAAACGAAGAAATTTCCATATGTCTCAAACTACATAAGATATTGTATTTGTCATATAGATTCACCTAAGATATATCAATATATAAAAAGTAAACAATTGAAAATGGAAAATCATATCATTGATTTGTCATCCTCTATGTTTCCATATTTTATATGCAAATTGTATTGCAATCCAACTTTCCTAGCGAGGGTGATGACAAATCCAATAGTGTCAATTGGAGACATGTCTATTACTTGCAAATTGATTGATTGTTGTGTCTGGTATGAAATTGTATTCTTTACAAGTTGGATACAATGTCTCGATGACACTTTATTCAAGTATTCATATAACATGATCGCAATCACCACAGTCATAGCTACGTTTTGGTAGAATTTTGAGATTTGTAAAACATATTCCAGGTTTGGGAACAATCTTTTTCTCATGTCTTTCAATGAGGTGTGAAGGAAAAATCAATGTAACATTCATCATGTTATTTTCATTTGTCATGTCAATACGTAATATTTTGCGTGATTTATTCACTTTATCTAAATATGTGTTGTAAACAACCATCATGTCTCCAATGAATACATCTACAGTTCTTCAACTATTCAAGTCCTTTATTGAGACAATATTCAAAGTTGCAGAGTTGCATAATGGAATAACAATCAATGAAAATAAGCAATATGAAAAACAGTTTCAATATTGTGGGGTGTTATGAGGAAAATATCTATATGGATAGGGGCAAACCACAATAGGTGGAACAACACCCAAAAATAAACTCTAATCTAAAGTATGATAGATAAATGAAAATGCTAACAAGAGAAGGATAGAAGCCTACCTCATCTGAACGTCTGAAGAAGACCCAAATATTTATACCTGCAACTTGTCCTCAACATCCAAGATATGCAAGTATGTGGAAATTATGTATAATTTTATCATATAAAATAGCATAATCCATTAACATGCATAAAAATAAACCTATGTAAAGTAATAAAAATATTTGTGACACATAATTGGATGAGAAAAGAATATTTCTATTAATGTAATCAACAGAAGTACATAGGTGACCAACTTTTGTAACGACACATATCGGTACCGAGAAAACAAGTCCCTCCATATGGGCCTTCACCACTTCAATACTCCACAAAGGTAATCTCCTAAGTAGTAGGATTCAATGAGGTTCTCCATCTCAAGATACTAAGAGCTTGGGGGATGCACAACAAAAGTTCATACTTTCAAGGACAAAGGGATGAGACTCAATATGAAGTGAAATTTCTCCAGAGTGTATTTTATCTAAATGATGAATTATTTCTTCAAGGCTTGTATATGGATCAATTTATATCCTCCAAATGGAATTCAAGGGTTGAGTCAGAGCATTTCCAGTATATGGAAGGTCAAGTATCATGGATCTCATGACATGGCATGGAAACCCAACATAATTTTTTTAATTTTTGAGCAAAAAACCCGATGTACGCGAGTTGTAATGGACCAACTTGCGTATACGAGAGTTTTCTAACTGTGGCTCACGTATATGGAAAAAAAAATGTATTTTTGACTTTGGAGTGAGAAAAATGGGGGATTTGAGTCTGTAGAGGGAAATGGAATTCCATCAAATAAATATGCATGGAGTGTGGAAACATTTGCTATAACAGATGCCCCCTAATGTGTGAGGCCATAGGAGTATCCATAATGGTCAAAATACATTATAATTCCCATAATTGGAGTAATGAAGACTTAGCTGGAAGAACTAGTTACTCATGAGAATATTACAATTCATATTGAATCTGTACACATGGTTGCCAATTTGAATTACACTGCAGATACATATGGATATATATCAAATAGATTTTTATGGCCATGAATAGGAAATGCAAAGTGGGCATATTCCATATGCTTTCATAGTCGCGAACAAGACACAATGGAGTTCAATATCAATATAAACCTAAGATATATGTAAACAATGGAGTACAATATCATATTCCATAATCAACAAAGTCATATAGGTACTGGTCTAATGAAAGAAAGCAACAGATATGGGGTGCTACTACTGTAAAATAGAGGTCTGTTACACTATCTTATGAAGGTGCAAGTCTACATTATGTGAATAAAGGAGTTTAAGTTGAACACAATGAGACTTTGTTTGATTATTGGTCATTGAGGTATGTTGTTAACAAATGCAATACAACCCACCGATAATGAAAGTGGGTGTCAAGGAATCAATCACATTAAAAAAGTGTGAATAAGGGTGTTGAGGTCGAACACTTGAATAATCCATCGATTAGGAGAAATTTATGCATTCCCAACTGTCGATGGTGGGAGAACCTACCACTAATGACTGTAAGCCTCTAGGTACTCATATGACTCTAGATATCAATTCCAGAATAGATGAGTTGAATTTGGTGGAAGGAGACCTGCTAAAAGGAGAGGATTAAGGAATCTCTCATCAGCCAGTGCGAGGTACACAACAATATCTTAATTATTAGGAGGATCTTGGACGAATAGGATTTTCACGAACCAATGACTATGTGCATCTCTCACATGCACAAGATGAAACTAGTGCATGAAAGAGACGCTCTAACTATTAACCGATAATAAAATTTGACGAAAAAGGAGAGGAAACCACCAATAGGGATAATGAAATCCAATACATTGCACAAATCCCAATTTGTGAATATATTTATTATTTTTGAACACAAGGGAAACCCCCAGTCAACAACCAATGAGGAGATTTCATCTGCTAGGTTCAAGGTCACCTACCAATGATGAAAGTAGTCCCAGGGTGAAAGGTATGACAACAAATTCATGTTATTCTAATATTCACTTGTAAGGGGATGGCTGACATGAAAATTCAATAGTTCTGAGGAATTACTGACACAAGCTTATACTTCCTTTGAACAAGAGCATGAGACAGATGGATAACCCAAGCAACATAGACCTAACACTGGTCATTGACAAAATTTTGTGATGTAGGAGGCATCAACAAAATATCCATAGGGATTGGAACAATAACCAGTCAAAGGAGTAGACTCTAAGTAATGATTTTATATTCCTAAGGCCATGTTAAACCCAAACCTTGTATTAAATGGACTCAAGAGTTTGCACTCTTTTCAAAGGAGACATGATTGTTGTCGATAGGAGATAATAGTGTTTTCCCATCCGTATTTTATTTTTTTTCATAGTAAAATAAATGTTATGATATAGGAGAGGAAATGAGTGTCACAAGTAAGAAACTCGTTCCAAGCATTGGAACATACCTATTCTCAATGCAAGGGAATGCATGCGGGACATGGACACTCATAGGGATGTTTCCTCTATGGGTAAAGGGTTGTCAAGATGCAAAGGATATATAAAAGGAACTTCTTGGCTAATGCTGAGAATTGATGGGGAAAGAGGCTTATAAAAATAAAGTGGGAGCTGAAATTAGGCTCAACAATTCAAGAAGGACAATGTGATGCAATTACAACTTAAATAAAAGAGTTTCCTTTTTCATAAATGTTAGTACTCTAGGCCCGAAAAAGTATAAAATAATACCCAAGAGAACTCTTCTAGCCAATGGTGACTAGAGTATTCATTTTTCATAAGTAGTCTACTTGGTTTGGAAAAGGGTTAAAATTATACCAAAATATACATCCTTTCAAATCCATTTAATGAGTATGAAAGAGAGAAGTTCACTCAACAATCTTTTTCATTTTTTCGAGAGTCGAAAAAGAGATTAACCAAGACTCAGTGGGAGTCCCATAGGTAGTGGTAAGATGAAATTGAGTAATAAAATGAGGTTCAAATGCAAATTCATATTGGAACTATAAGGAACTCTCGGACCTACGGAGTAACTTCTATATGGGTGCAAAATGAAAAAAATGTTCTACCTAGGGTACCCATTTTTCTTAAGTCTCTACCACTTAATAACGACACTTCTAGTATCAACAACAAGGTTTTGTGTCACCCTAAAAAATGGGCTCATACCTAGGGCATGTGATTATAAGTAATAAAATAAAAATATCATTCCAAAATTTGTACCCATTGGAAACATTAGAGTAATGTAGGATCTCTCACGTGGTAACTGTCATTCAATTGACATACAACTAACTTGGAATCCAGGCGAACCTCTAAATATCGAACACCATGTGAAATGGAATCATGTAATAGCTCTATACCGACACTATACTTGGCCACATTGTTCGTTGATGGCTCTAGACAAATTCCACCTGAAGACACCAGTTTTCCCTTGGGTGAATAGATAACCCAAGCGACAGAAGCCATGTTACGCGTATGATGAATGGCACTATCTGTTAATCCTAAGTACACCCAATATTCCATTGACATCTACCAACAAATGGAAAAATCAATAAGAAGTTCGGTGATGAAAAATAAAAAATATGTATATACACTAACATACACTAATATACAAAGGTCGCACCCAAGCTTGAAGGCTCAAGCATAATACCTTTTAAGGTAGACCCCATTTATGGGCTCGTCCAACAAATTCCCTTCATAATATTCTAATTCATAGTATCCTTTCTCGAGGACACATCACACGATATAAGCACCATGCCACATGGGGTTGGAATTTCCTTCCCCCAACGATTTCTTAGCTTGGTCATAAATAAGTACCAAGTCACCCTTAGCATATTGTCGGGGATAGACAGACTTATCGTATTGGACCTTAACATGTATTTTATTCTCTTCGATGGTTGTAGAGTCATCTCGATGTTTCTCATCGATATTCTCTAAGTGTATAAGGTGTTCTTTGAGATTGGTCATGTTAGGTAGGAGATTGATCGCTAACTTAAGGGAAGGGATTTTTCATTCAATAGGAAGAATCAACTCCACTCTGTGGACTAACTGAAACACTGATAAACCTATAGAAGTATTTACTATTGTTTGGTATGCCCATAGTGCAGGTTAAAGCATCACATGCCAATTAGATTTACTCTTCCCGACATCTTTTTGCAAAAATATCTTTGGATATTTATTCACAGTCTCTACTTGTTCATTTTCCAGGGGATAATAGGGGGAAGAATGATGGTTTTAAACCCCAGTTTTAATGCTAACTATGTCATCATCTAATTCTCGAAGTGACTTCCATGATCAGTGAAAATATATTTCAGGATTTCAAACCAAGCTATAATCTGATTGAATATGAAAAGTGTTGCAGTCTCACCTTTGGATTTAATAGTAAGAAAGGCCTCGAGCCATTTAATAAAATAATCCACGACCAAAATAATATGATGGTTCCCCCCAGCTGAGGCTAGGTTGTAGTCAATGAAATCCACCCCCCAGGTAGTGAATGGAACAACAATAATGACTAGGTGAAGAGGGGAAGGGTACGATTTCATATTACTAGCGAACACCTGGCAAGGGTGACACTTCTTGACTGCTTAAACACAATCTTTAAAAATTGATGACCAAAAAGAACCATCTCACAATATATTTTTGGGTTGTTGCAAGCCTGAACAATTGACCACCACACTCCCCACTATAAAAGTCATTGAGAATTGCCTCAGCCTCCTCCTGTGTCAAAAAATGATGCAAAATAACATCTACCCCTTGACAATACAACATGTCACCGATAATAATGTATTTCTTGGCATGATGGTGTATACGTCGTAGATCGTCTCTCGACATATTTTGGGGAAGCTTCAGAGTTTGAAGGTAAATTAAGATATCACCATACCAGGGGTCTGAAAATGAGATAAGGAATATATTTTCATCCGCAAATGAATCGTAATGAAAAATATCCTCATCTAGCCTAGGGAAGTATGACATCACTTCCACAAAAACTAGTGATTTCTTGGATTTCACGGAGGCAAAATCAAGATCAAATATTGCAAATAAAAATCCATTTATTGTATTTCCCCCCTATGTTTCTCCTTGTAAGGAAATATTGAAATGGATTTATATCAGCAACCATGGTAGTCTTGCAGAGTAATGTATAGTGACATAATTTCTAAACCGCATGTACGACTACTAAGGCTAGCTTCTCTACATGGGAGTATTTAAGTTCAGGACCAACTAGATTTTGACTAAGGTAATAGATAACGTTCTCATGGATCTCATCATCTTCCTGAACAAGAGATATACCAATATTCCTTCAAAAATATCTATTGTAGTTTGGGGGCTTCAACATAGGTGTTAATATCGAGGCTTTCTTAAGAGCATCAAAGGATTCTTGGGCTCGCTCTTCCCATATGAACATAGTCTCCTTCTTCAAGAGGCACATGAAACCCTTAGTTATATTGGCATAGTTGGCTACACAAATATGCAAGAAGGTACCCTTCCCCTGTAAACCCTGAAGTTTTCAAATGTTTCGTGGGGAAGAAAATCAAAGTATTGCCTAAAACTTCATAGGATTCACAATGATCCCATGCTCACAAACTATCAATCCAAAAAGGTAGCCATACCTAACATAAAAGATGCATTTATGAGGGTTCAACCAATTGCGAGAATAGCGACATATTTCAAATACTAATCGAGGGTGAGTCAAATTATCTACCCTCTTGCGAGAGTGAGAAACAATATCATATATATAATATTTGACAATATGCTTAAGATTGTGAAATGCAAAGGTCATGGCACGTTGAAATGTTTCTCCAGCATTTTTAAGAACGAAATGAATTTTTCGATATGCAAAGGTACCCCAAGGACAAATAAAATTCATCTTGTATAGATCCTTGGGTTTGATTTGAATTTGATTATAGCTTGAAAATTCATCCATAAAAGAAAATACTTATCTTCCTGCACACTCATCAATAATTTGGTCAATAAAGGGAGTGGGGTAGTTATCTTTAGGAAATGATTTGTCCAGGTCCCTAAAATCCATACATACACAGATGGTTCCTTGCTTCTTATCTACAATAACGGGGCTGGACACCCATTCAATCAGGGGAACCATGTAGATTAATCCAACATTAAGAAACTTCTCAACCTCTACCTTAATAGTAGGGGCCTTCCTAGGATTTACAACTCTAATTCATTGTCGAACATGTTTATCATTCAGATAAGTTTTAATTTAATGTTTGAAAATGCTGTGGTTGATCCCTATCATATCTTCGTATGATAAAGAAAATACATCTCGAAATTATTTGAAGAGATCAATGTATATCCGAATTCCTTGAGGCGAACAATCTGCACCGATATATACATTTTCAATTTTACCAAGGGTTTGAGAGATGTTGATCGTGATGGTAGGAGAAACCCAAGTTTGTTTTATGTATAATGGTATGAGTTTTGATATATTTGCAAGTAACACTATTCTAGATGGATAGTACATGTCATGCCATTTCTGGTGGTATGTGGAACGTCACATAACTCCTCACGGTTAGAGAATTGTGGCCATGTGAAGTTGGAGAACCCTCATGAGTCATCTAGAAGCCCCAAAAGGTCAAAGTAGTCAAAGTTCTTGAAAAAAAGAGGATTATTTAAATAATAAAGTAAATGGAGAAATTTCTAATTATGGAAAGTGGTTATAAGAAGGTTAACCCTAAAATGAGGAAAATAGGTTAAGTGGTCAAGTGGCTATTAGATGCATGGACAAGTGGAAAATTGGGCAAAGTTGGACATAGGTGACTATGTGGACAAAGTGGCTATGTGGGCAAAGTGACCTAGACGATGGTTCTAAGGAAGCTACTTGGAGAGTATAAATAAGAATCAAGGATCTCTCATTTTGATCACACTTGAGCATATTGAATATCTACAGGTGACTGAGGTAACCAAAGGATATCTAAGACGAATTT
>ML818080.1:66112-83109 GCA_009831015.1 Picea engelmannii
ACAGAGGGGGCTTAGAGGCTGAAGTCCCTTCATGACTTGTCATGTTTAAGCTTACAGATCTACCTTTAAATAAAAGGAACCCACTCTGATACCAATTGTTGGAAATACTAAAACAACTGAGAGGGGGGGGGTGAATCAGTTGTATGTGAGCTTAAACAATCTTAAGTCTATTAAAACATTATTAATATTTCTTCATGTGGTCATCAACAATATACAACATATGGAAATTAAAAGTAAAGACCATCAGTCACACATAAAGTACATACAGAGACAGATTTTCATGAGGAAACCCATAAAGGGAGAAAACCTCTTCTTCTTTGAAATGATAGGCAGTATTTTTTAGTTCTGTACATCATTTACAATTGAGCACCAACTCAATGTGAGGCCGCTACCTCTGTTTTACATGTTGCAACTTGTTTGAGAGCACCAACTCTCTAGTTTCTCTAGAACCCACTAGAAGGAAGCACCAACTCCCTGAATATTCCAGCACCAACTGGATGGAAGCACCAACTTCCTGAATGTTCCAGCACCAACTGGATGGAAGCACTAACTTCCTGAATGTTCCAGCACCAACTGAATGGAAGCACCAACTTCTAGTTACACAGGCTCCAACCTGTATAACAGAGAACACTTGTTCTCCCTAGCACCACCCTGCCACCCTAGTTTCTCTGGCTGCAACCAGATGGAAGCTACAACTTCCTGTGTTCAAGCTCCCACTTGAACCTCTGAGGAGAAAAGTCCTCCTGAGCACCTCCCTTCCACCCTAGCACATCAAATAATGAATATACAGATAAATCAGTTCTTACCAGTCTTTTTCTGTTCTATAAGTCTGATCTTCTTCAAACTATTCTGCAATTCTCCTCTTCCTCTGTCTGTTCAGCAGGTCTGCTCTGCATCAACTTTTTCTGTCATTCTTCTCTACTTCAACTTGCTTTATTATTCTTCTCTGATTTTTATCTCACTCTGCACATATGCTCAATTTCATATTGCGCATCCTCTCCTTTTTCCTTTCTTACAGTTTTATTCTTTTTCCTCCAGAACAGCCAACCATACACAGTTTGTTTCATTTTCTTTTATACACACCCCCATGGCGGTTCCACTTCCCATTTCCTTAGGAAAAAGAAAGAAAACTGTCCAAACAACTGAAAGGCCAACATAAACGCTAACTGATTTGCAATCATGAGTTTGTTTTGCTAACAGAATCCAAACTCAGTAGTTAACTGTGAGAGAGAACAATAACCCTCTGATCAATACTTGATCCAACGGTTCAGATCCAATCGAGATTTCACTCATCTCGATTTCGGCATTCTTGGCGTTCATAGTTTTTGTTACTTACAAATCCCGATCCCCGAAACTCCGATAAGAAGTTAAATCAATGGTCTGGATCTGATCTCTATTCAGCAGCTACGATTAAATCATGAAATCGCATATCGTGATTTCGGGGTTCCTGTTGTCAAGTGACTTTGTCATTTCAAAGTCCCGTTCCCCGATACTCCATGAAGAAAATCAACGGTCCAGATCTCATTCTCGATTCAATGGCTGTGATTGAATCGCGATATTGCATATCGTGAAATCGGGGTTCTTGATGTCAAGTGACTTTTTCATTTCAAAGTCCCGATCCCCAATACTCCATGAAAAAAATCAACGGTCCAGATCTTTTCTTTATTCAACGGCTGCGATTAAATCGTGAATTCGCATATCGCGATTTCGGGGTTCTTGATGTCAAGTGTTCTTGTCACTTCAAAGTCCCGATCCCCGATACTCCATGCAGAGAATCAACGGTCCAGATCTCATTCTCGATTCAATGGCTGCGATTGAATAGCGATATCGCATATCGCGAAATCAGGGTTCTTGATGTCAAGTGACTTTGTCATTTCAAAGTCCTGATCCCCGATACTCCATGAAGAAAATCAACGGTCCAGATCTTTTCTTTATTCAACGGCTGCGATTAAATCGCGAATTCGCATATTGCGATTTCGGGGTTCTTGATGTCAAGTGTTCTTGTCACTTCAAAGTCTCGATCCCCAAAACTCCAACGCGCTCTTTACACACTAGCTCTCCTGGCTAGGCTCCTGGCCCATATGACCGTTATCCCCATGACCACAACCAAACCTCCTTGCACTTTTAAAGACCATTCAGGTTCTCCTCGATCCAACGGTGGTCGGACCCTGTGCTCGGATCTGACGACTGAGACCTATCCTTCTCTTTAGCTCGCTCTTCTTGTCTATATTCAGATCTGACAACCCTCTTTCTGTCGGGATTTCACCTTGGCTTTTCCCGATGGTAAACCTCGTGCAGCTCCTGTCCGATCTGATGGCTGACGGGATTTCTGAATGAGATCCAATGGCTGTGGATGTCTGTCTTCCTTCTCTTTTGCGAACTCCTGTATCTTGAGCTTTGTTGTGTGCGTGCTCCTCGACGTTGTTCCTCCTGAGCTTTCACTTCCGAATCCCCAAGGGATTCTTGGACTTCTACGCCTCTGAAGAGTCTTCACATGCACACTCTGATCCTGCCATCTTCACTGTTGTACTTAATCCATCAACACTACTGTAGTTGCCATCAATGACAAGTCTATGCTGCCTGTAAAACCTGCCAACAAAATCTTTTGATGATGTTTTCTAAGGTATGTTATTTACAGGTCATCTCACCATTTTCACAATAAAAAATTTTCTAGAATGAATTAGACCTTTAAATTGGGAGTCTATTGAGGAAACATATCCAAGTAGTCGTGGTACAAATTCCATCTCATGGGTCATTTAATTTTTGGATTTACACTCTGTGGAAAATAGGGTTTGTGGCTAGTCCTGAAACTAGTCTAAAACAAGTGTTTTGGGTAAAAACGTCATAACTTCTTCATAACAGATCCAAATTTAGTAAGACAAAATGTTTTGGTTAAAGTACAGTCTGTATCATTCTGTGTACAATTTTCATATCCATACAACAAATATTCCATGTGGGGTACACTCTACAAGTTCGCTCTCTAGAATAAGCCAAAATTCAACAAGGTATGCCATTTTTGCTATAACTCCTTTTCTGAGAGGTTCCAAGTAGTGACACCTGGAGTAATTGCATAAAATACACTGAAGAAAATTGTGTACTATTTTCAGATCTTTATTCATTATAGGTACATAGTTATGATTATTTCAAGTTAGGGTTGTTGACTAATCCAAAACTAGTCATGTGAGACTAAAGTAAAGTTTGATGAAAATGATAGTCTCTTGTTGTTAAAGTTAAGGAAGGTTTGCAGGTTGAGGTACAGGTTGGTGCATCTTTGATGCACTTGTTTATGGTACAATTTGATTACAGGTTTTTTTGTACAGGTTGGTGCATGGTTGATCCA
The DNA here is from genome assembly GCA_009831015.1 of Picea engelmannii. Lineage (NCBI taxonomy): Eukaryota > Viridiplantae > Streptophyta > Pinopsida > Pinales > Pinaceae > Picea > Picea engelmannii. Next base: position 69,453 of record ML818080.1, read on the forward strand.
CTTGTTTATGGTACATGTTGATTACAGGTTGAGATACAAGTTGATGCATGGTTGATGCATGCTTCAGGTTATTGGTACAGGTTATTTGGTGAAGGTTCATTGGTACAAATTTACAGTAGTATATCTCAGAGTGATAGTGTGAAAGTGGTTCCATCATTCTACTTATACATTAGGGCAGTTGGACAGGGCAAGGACAAGTGGTTGTATCCACCTTCCGGTTGTAGCCAGAGAACATAGGGGGTTGTAGCCTCCTTCTAGTTGTAGCCAGAGAATTGGGGAGTTGGATATTCCCTCAGGTTGTAGCCTGTGAAACTAGGGGTTGGATCCTCCTTCCAGTTGCAGCTGGAAAACAAAGGAAGTTGGTGGTTCCAATGAATGTAATTTTTCAAGACATATAAGAAAAAACATTCTGTGGTTTTCTCCCACTTTGGGTTTCCACGTAAAAACATTGGTGTATTGTGTATGTGTATGATTTTTCATTTGTTCATTATTTATTTACTCTAAAAATATTGGATGATAATGCTACATTGATATAACACGCGCATTATATGGCTAAAAAGGATTATTATTGATCTATTACTAATTCACCGCCCCTCTTAGCAATCCAACAATTGGTATTAGAGAAGGTTCCTTTAGAAATCAATTTAACCACTGAAAGGTAGATCATGAAGAGGAACAACATGTATAAAAATGGAATACCACAGTTTGATGGACATAAGTATGCATTTTGGAGCATAAGGATGAAGACATATATACAGGAACAAGTATTTGAAATTTGGCAATCAATTGTAGATGGATACATAGCACCAGGAGTTCCACTGACAAATGACAAAGCAATGAAACTTAGCCAAAATAATTCCAAAGCCACAAATGCAAATTTGAATGGTCTTGGAGAATTGGTATTCACCAAAGTTTCACATTTTAAATCCGCTAAAGAGATTTGGGACAAACTTTGAAATATTTATGAAGGATATTCAAAAGTCAAAACAACAAAGATTCAAACTTATAGAGGTCAGTTCGAACAACTAAAGATGAAGGAAGATGAGAACATTGAAGATTACTTTTTACGAGTCGATGAAATAGTAAATGCAATCTTGGGATTGGGATAAGAAATCAAAGAATTTGTAATTGTTCAAAAGGTACTAAGATCTCTTCCTATGAGATTTGACCCTAAGATATTAGAAATAGAAGAAAGAGCAGATCTAAACTCAATAAGCATGGATGAACTACATGGAATCTTCATAGCATATGCAATGAGAACCGAATAGGAAAATGCATATATAAAAGAAGCAACCTTCAAAGCATCCAAAAGGTCAAAGAAAAAGGGAAAGAAAGAAGAAAAAGAACATAGCAGCATCAGTGACGTCTCGAAAGATGATGAACAAGTGACCAACTTTGTCAGAAGATTGAACAAGGGAACCAACGACATGTATAGAGGTAAGCTTCCTTTGATTTGTTTTAATTGTGATGGTATTGGTCATTTTTCTAACAAATTTCCTCATAAGAAAAAGATAAATCATGAAGGTTACTCAAATAGAAAACAAACAGATAAAGGCAAAAGAACCACAAAGAAAGTTTCAAGAAAGGCTTATGCACCAAAGAATACATCTCATCATTAGATGAAGATGAAGTCAGTGACAGTGAGACAGAAAGAGTTATATTCATGGCAGTAGAAGACTCTGATAAAGGAGACTCCTAAGAAGACTATGAAGAGGCTGAAGAAGAATATGAAGAGGCATAAGTTTAATACCGAGAAGAATTGTTGTGTGCCATAGAAGTTATTAGAAGAAAAAAGAATAAAAACAAGAAATTACAAGTGGAACTAGACAAGAAAGAAGACACTCAATAACTAGAATAAATGATCACAAATTTGAAGGTTCAAATTGAAGAAGATAAAAGAATTGAATAAGCACTCAAAGAACAACTATAAGGAAGAGAGAGGATCATTGGAAATTTGGAAGCATAAATTGTCACATTAAGAAAGGATCTTCAAAAGAAAAATATGCAGAACAACTCAAACGTTTTGAATGACATTATCAATAGTCAAAAACTTCATCATGACAAGTCCAGAATTGGATACAATCAGGCAGAAAAGGGATCAAGATCCAAAACAACAGAACAATAAACATATCCAAAAAGCTGTGTAGAAACAATCAAAGGGGATAGGAAGGTCTACAAATAAATTTACAGGGACACTCCTCCACCGAGAAGATTCAAATTTTAGAATCAATGACCGACATAAACAAATAAGCCTCAGGTAGAAGAAGGATTCATAAGAGTACCTCCTTTCAGAATATCTTCAACTCCCAGGTATCAAACTATCTTTTTTGGTTTATGTTATGCATGTAATAATTTTGGACATAAAGGTGTGAATTGCAGAGCTAAAAACATGAACATAAACAACATTGAAATTCATACACAAAAGGGTTATCCAAGAAGGTCTAGTGAAACAGAGAGAAGAAGTTACAATAGGTTTGAATGTTTGAGCACTGAAGTGGAATTCTACAAATGTAACAACTTTGGACACATGGCCAAAGTTTGCAGAATGATAGTCCCTCCTAGAGAACCACAACAGAACAACAACAGTCATAGACATGAACCTAAAAAAAGGACATGGATAAGAAAGCATAATCAGTATAGAAATGAAGAATGCACACTCACTCTACAAGCTAAGCAGAAGAAATGTGGTTAGTATGTTGATAGTGGCTATTCAAAACACATGACAGGTGGTAAAGATAGGTTTCTTACATTAAGAAAGGAAAGAGATGGATCAGTCTCCTTTGGAAATGATGATTCAGCTAAAATCATTGGAAAAGGCACAACCAGAATTGGGAACAAGAATACCAAGGAAAAAAATGTTCTACTAGTAGAAGCTATGAAACATAATCTTCTAAGTGTGAGTCAAATGTGTGGCCAAGGTCATAAATTTACTTTCGATTCACAAAAGTGCAAGATAAGAAAAGAAGGTTCAGGAAAATTGATTGCAACAGCTGCGAGAACTGCAAGCAACATATATGTATTAAGTGAAATTGGAAATGAAAAGTGTTTCCTAGGAAAGGAAGATGAAAGTTGGCTATGGCACAGAAGAATGGGTCACATAAATTTTGATAACCTTGTCAAATTTAGAAAAAGGGAAGCAGTTAGAGAAATGCCCCAGATCACGAAACCAACCAACACTTTGTGCAAGCATTTTCAACAAGGAAAGCAAACAAAGACCAGGTTTAAATCAAAATAATATTCAACGACAAGACCACTAGAAACTGTGCATATTGATATAGTTGGACCAATTACAACACAAGGTTTAAAAGGTTATAAATACTTTATGTTATTGGTTGATGATTATACAAGAATGACTGCAGTTTTCTTTCTCAGGAATAAGTAAGAAGATTTTGAAAACTTAAAGGTATACAAGGAAATGGTTGAAAATGAAATGGATTCAAAACTCAAATGCTTGAGATCTGATAATGGAGGACAGTTCACTTCAAAGGAATTGATGGACTACTACAATGGGCATGGAATAAAAAGACAATTCTTTGTTGCCAGGACACCTCAATAAAATGGAGTTGTTGAAAGAAAGAACATGACAATACAGGAAATGAATCAAACAATGCTAATGGATTCCGAATTGATAGATATATTTTGGAAACAGACAGTGCATACAACAATTCACATTCAAAACAGAGTAATGCTCAGAAACAACACTAACAAAACTCCCTACGAGCTATGGAAAGGAAGACCAACAAATGTGAAGCACTTCAGAGCTTTTGGAAGAAAATGCTACATCAAAAGAGAAGATGGAAGAATGGGAAATTTTGACTCTCATGTGGAAAAAGGAGTACTTTTTGGTTACTCAAGTATAAGGAAAGAATACAAGTGTTACAACTTGAGATTGAACAAATTTGTGGAAAGAATCAAAGTAACAATTGATGAAACAGGTAGACAAGAATTAAAGGAAGAAGAAAATGAATCAATGGAACAACTTTACGAAGAAGAAGCAGAATATGAAAAAGAAGTAGAAGGGGAAGATGAAGAGGATCCGACAGAAGCAGAAGAGAAATTTCGTCAAGTGCCTCCAAAGACACCTAGCAGATGAGTACAGAAGAATCATCCTTCAGATCAGATTATCGAAAACAAAGATGCAGGAGTTGAGACTAGAAGAAGAATATGTTCACTAGAACAAACACACCTAGCACTCTCATCTATGATTGAACCAACCTATTTTGAAAAGGCCAACAAGGATGAATTTTGTAATAAGGCCATGGATAAAGAATTGGATCAAATAGAGAAAAATGACACTTGTGAATTGGTTCCAACACCAAAGGATAAGAATGTGATCGACACAAAGTGGGTATACAGGAATAAATTGAATGAAGATGAACATGTTACAAGGAAAAAATATAGATTGGTATGTAAAGAATATGCACAGGTTGAAGGAATAGACTTCGAAGAGACATTTTCCCCAGTTGCCAGAATGGAAGCAATCCAATTGATTTTAGCTTATGCATGCTCCAAAAATATTAAAGTGCATCAGATGGACGTAAAATCATCTTTTCTGAATGGGGAACTTGAAGAACAAGTCTACATTGAACAACCAAAAGGATTTCAGTTGTCAGAGAACACATATTATGTGTGTAAATTAAAGAAGGCCTTGTATGGTCTAAAATAGGCTCCTAGAGCACGGTACTCTAGACTGGATACATATCTACAACATGCAGGGTTCAGAAAAGGAATTGCAAACAACAACCTCTACATCAAGGTAACTCAAGATAGTATTTTATTAATTTAAGTTTATGTTGATGATATTATTTTTGGAAGTATTGATGACAGATTAAATTTGCAAAGGACATGCATAATGAATTTGAAATGTAATTACTTGGAGAACTATTCTTCTTTATGGGTCTTTAGATACGTCAAAGAAACCAAGGAATTTTTATTTCTCAAACCAAGTATCTTAGAGAAATTCTAAAGAGGTTTGGAATGGAAGATTGTAAACCAGTTATCACTCCCATGCAAACCGGTTGCAAGTTGAGAAAAGATGATGATTCAAAGTCTACAGATCAGAGGCAATACAGGTCAATGATTGGTATCCTACTACATGTGACATCATCCAGACCAGATGTAATGTAGGCAATTCAACAAGTGGCATGATTTCAAGCAGCACCAAATGAATCACATGTATTCGCAGTGAAAAGGATTTTCAAATATCTCAAAGGAACAAAAGAGTTTGGATTACAGTATCCACATGGAAAGGATCTATCACTTATTTCCTACACATATGCAAATTGGGAAGGTTGCATTGATTACCGACGAAGCACCAATGGAGCATCATTCTACTTGGGTGAGTGTTTAGTATCATGGATAAGAAAGAAACAATCATCAGTATCTTTATCTACAGCCGAGGCATAGTATATTGTAGTAGCAACATTTTGTATGCAGGTTATATGGATGAAACAAACTCTGACAGATATATAGTTTGAGTATGATGAGACCATTACAATCTATTGTGATAATACAAGCACCATCAATATCTCAAAGAACCCAGTGATGCACTCCAAGACAAAGAACATTCCAATCAAGTATCGCTTTCTACGGGAACAGGTTGCAATAAAGAACATCAAAGTTGAATATGTGGGAACAAAAGAACAAGTGGCAGAAATATAAACAAAACCGCTTCCAAGGGAAGCCTTTGAGTATCTTCGCCAGAGACTCGGAGTTAATTCTACTCCAAAATGAATGCTTTTGAATATTTATCTTATATGTCTTAGATGTACACAATGAAACACCTTAAAGAGGACAATTCAAGTTGGGATATCATACGAGTCAGTTAGGGTGAGCAACCCCAAATGGAAAGATACCTTTTCCATTGATGACAAAGGGGGAGAGATTTATCAGATACAGAGGACAAAGGCATGGTTCCAGGGGGAGCATTGGTCATAGAGATACATGGATGGTTCCATGGGGGAGCATGAGTGATACAACTTCAGTATTGCATCAGAGTGTTTCCATCAATGTCAAAGGGGGATATTGTTGATTAATTGGGTTGGTTGTCATTGATTTCAATCCCTTAAGAAAGTATGGTAGCAACTTATGGTAGCACAAAGGTTTGGGTAATGGACCCAAGTTTGTTTGATGTATAATGGTATGAGTTTTGATATATTTGCAGGTAAGACTATTCTAGATGGATAATGCATGTCATTCCATTTCTATTGGTATGTGGAACGTCACATAACTCCTCACGGTTAGAGAGTTATGACCATGTGAAGTTGGAGAACCCTCATGAGTCATCTAGAAGCCCCAAAAGGTCAAAGTAGTCAAAGTGTTTGAAAAAAAGAGGATTATTTAAATAATAAAGTGAAGTGACAAAGTCAAAGAGGATTATTTAAATAATAAAGTGAACTGACAAATTCAAAGAGGATTATTTAAATAATAAAGTGAAGTGACAAAGTCAAAGATGATTATTTAAATAATAAAGTGAAGTGACAAAGTCAAAGAGGATTATTTAAATAACAAAGTAAATGGAGAACTTTATAATTATGGAAAGTGGTTATAAGAAGGTTAACCCTAAAATGAGGAAAATGGGTTAAGTGGTCAAGTGGCTATTGGATACATGGACAAGTGGAAAATTGGGAAAATATGGACATAGGTGACTATGTGGACAAAGTGGTTATGTTGGCAAAGTGACCTAGAAGATGCTTCTAAGGAAGATACTTGGAGAGTATAAATAAGAGGCAAGGCTCTCTCATTTTTATGACACTTTAGCATATTGAATATCAACAGGTGACTGAGGTAAACAAAGGATATCTAAGCTGAATTTCAGAGGGAATTTGAAGTAAAGAAGGCCGAAATTCAAGGGAGGATAAATTCTTTTGATGATGCTTTCTAAGGTATGTTATTTACAGGTCATCTCACCATTTTCGAAATAAATTTTTTTATAGAATGATTGAGACCATGAATTCAGGAGGCCATTGATGAAACATATCCAAGTAGTCGTGGTACAAATTTCAGCTTGTGGTTCGTTGTATTTTTGGAGTTACACTCAGTGGAAAATAGGGTTTGTGGTTAGTCCTGAAACTAGTCTAAAACATGTGTTTCAAGTAAAAATGTCATAACTTCTTTATAACAGATCCAAATTTAGTAAGACCAAATGTGTTGGTTACAGTAAAGTTTGTAGTATTCTTTGTACAATTTTCATATCCATACAACACATATTATGGGCGGGGAACACTCTACAAGTTCTCTCTCTAAAATAAGCCAAAATTCAACAAGGTATGCCATTTTTGCTATAACTCCTTTTATGAGAGGTTCCAAGAAGTGAAACCTAGAGTAGTTGCATAAAACAAACTAAAGAATATTGTGTACTATTTTCATATCTTTATTCATTATAGGTACATAGTTATGATTATTTCAAGTTAGGATTGTTGACTAATCCAAAACTAGTCATGTGAGACTAAAGTAAATTTTGATGAAAATGCTAGTCTCTTGTTGTTAAAGTTAAGGAAGGTTTGCAGGTTGAGGTATAGGTTGGTGCATGGTTTATGCACTTGTTTATGGTACAATTTGATTACAGTTTGTTTGGTACAGGTTGGTGCATGGTTGATGCACTTGTTTATGGTACATGTTGATTACAGGTTGAGGTACAGGTTGATGCATGGTTGATGCATGGTTTAGGTTATTGGTATAGGTTATTTGGTGCAGGTTGATTGGTATAGTTTTATAGTAGTATATCTAATAGTGATAGTGTGACAGTGGTTCCATAATTCTGCTTATACGTCGGGGTGGTTGGACGGGGCAAGTATAGGTGGTTGTATCCACCTTCCGGTAGTAGCTAGAGAACATAGGGGGTTGTACCTCCTTCTGGTTGTAGCCAGAGAATTGGGAGTTGGAGATTCCCTTAGGTTGTAGCCTTAGAAACTAGGGGGTTGGAGGCTCCTTCCAGTTTCATCTGGAAAACAAAGGAAGTTGGTGCTTCCAATGAATGTAATTCTTCAAGACATATAAGAAAAAACATTCCATGGTTTTCTCCCACTTTTGGTTTCCACATAAAACCACTGGTGTATTATGTATGTGTATGGTTGTTCATTTGTTCATTTTTTATTTAATATGAAAATATTGGATGATAATGCTACATTGATATAACACGTGAATTATATGTTTTAAGAGGATTATATTTCTCTATATTTCTATATTGATCTAATGAAATGATGGCATGACTTACCATCTCACTCAGGGTGGACCTATACTCATCATATTCAATCCTCACAAGCTCTATTAGAAAATAGGATCTATGATGCATATCGTCCCAAGGCCTATCAGGACCAGACAAGTATGGAGTGGAACATACCTCAACGATGACAAAGACTCATTGAAGATGACAATAATGTACGAAATTGGTGCCATGAAAGAAAAAGTATAGGAGGAATACATATCGACACTAACATTCTTAATTTCCTGCTGAGAATGATTAATAACAGGGACCGAAGACCCTGCCAATGCAGTAGGACTAGGATGCACAAAGGAAATTTGGTCGATTGTGACAATATTTACTTCATGAGGAAAGCATAACACACATAAAATCGATGACACAATGGTTGTCATAGGCTAATTCCAATTAGACCCTAGTAAAATATTGTAGTTGAGAAGTGCATCAACCACCTAGACCTCGACCTCCATAGTCTTTCCACCTAACTGGACTGGGAAAGAGGGAAGGATACCATGGGGTCTAAAAGAACATCCATTGAATGCAGTTAATAGGGTCATGGATTGAGAAATTGGTGGAGAGCTAATGGATTTCCAAAAATCCAAAGACATCACGGATCTCAACACACCTTCATCAACTACAGTAGGTTTGATGGTAATATTCATACTCTCCACATGGATTTGAAAGGTGACATGGTAAGGTAAGTGAGGATTAACATCTGTGACATAAAACTTGATAAACTTTGAGCCACATAGGTCTAGATCTCCCAACATATATAGTAAGGCATTCCTCTATGTAGGACACTTCTAGAGCACCTCCAAAGCTGACATCATGCATAGGGTTTGGCCCAAATCCTAAACAATCGAGTAATTTTGGGCGGCTCTGTGGGAAGAGAACTTAAGGACTCCTTTTGGAATATGATGCAGAGTTTTAGGATTACTAATATGCAAGGGTGTTTTCAGAGTAGGAGGCTCTGGACCTAAAATAGGCTGTAAAGAACCATAATAATGAGATCAAGTGGCTACACTAATATCATATTTAACCATATTAATGCATAGATTCCCACCATTGTGTGTCGAGTGGTTTTGACTCCCACTTAGTGTATTTTCGGTGTTGGAGGCCTCCTGAGGTCATATTTTGGTTATGTGGAAATGGCTTAGTCATGACAATGGGATGTTGCACTATAAGCCTCAAGGATTCCTTGATTTTGGGGCACAAGTGGGTAAGGTGATCATATCTACAAAGTCTACATGGAAACTTCACTTTCCTCTTTTCTTTCTTTCCCTCACTAGCATTATTATTAGATTTATCATTATTATTTTTTTCCTTGGATTTATTATTATTATTATTATTTCCACCCTTATTATTATTACCTCAACATTTCTTCTTGTTCCCTCTCGGTTGTTGGTTACCATTTGGGTTCGTTGACTGTAAAAAATGAACATCTGTCGACTGGGTGGTTGAGGACAAAGTCATATCTTGTCCTGCTACATACTGGTTAAGAGAAAAATATTTCAATTGGTTTGTCACTAGGTTTGTAGTCTTAGCACTTGTGGAGCCTATGATGCCATCAAAATGAGGCCTAGTATTTTTTCTAGGATCGTAATTCAACCGAGACACATTAGGGATAATTTCATATAGCATCCAAAATTGAGCATATATAAGGTCCAACTGCTGGGCTTTGAAGATGGCCTATCCCTCAGATGTCACTCTAAATGTAGAAACATCATTCAAAATGTAAGGTAATAAAGACTTGAGGAACCATTCCAATAGAAACTTTGGAGGAATGAAAGCTTTAATCAACCTCTTCCATTTAATCCACTCTTGGATATGATTGGAGATTTGGGTGTCTTATCTTCCCGAAAATATGATAAAATTTCTATGTCAACATTGTAAGGAACCGACAATTGGAAGTGGTTGAGAAAAACCAATACCATATGATTGAAATTTCCATAGGTTCCCCCATCTATATTGATGTACCATTTCATGGAAACCCCTACAAGGGTGCATTGAAATAGCCTCAAACAAATAGAATCATCATTAAGGGAGTTAGATGAGCACCATAGGTGAAAGGTAGTCATATGATCACTTGGGTCCTCACCGGTCTTTCCCTCAAACTTTGGAATGTCAGAGGGATGGGGAGCATGATAATTCATGTTTCAATGGGTCATTCATCAATTTTGACAAGTCTGGAAAATTTAACGTTGCCAGAAAAGGGAGTGAGGGTTGCGACGTCTTATCCCATGTCCCTAGGAAAGACTGGTTTTGAGAGATGGCAAGTCAAGAAGGGTTCTGGTATACACCATGGCTCTATATAGTAGGATAATATCCTCCTCCTAATTGATTCATAAATGGTTTTAAGGGAATCATTACCAAGGAAGCCACTTGTGAGGAGAAAGTGACATGATAAGGATTACCCATATGAGGATATATTTTTCCCCCAGACGAAGGAACTTTGTGCGGGGGTTTTCCCATACTATAAAACTGATTCCCTCTAGATGAAACACCAAAGGTTAGAGGGATTGTTTTTTGGTTATGTGGTATATTATTTGGGTATGTGTTTTTTATGGTTTTTGTGATGCATGTTTTCCTCGTTTTGCATGTCACGTCGATTTTTGGGTCTGTTGTTGGGCGCTTTTTTAGCACATGGTTTTTGCTGATGGTTTTTATTTTCAATTAAGGAATTAGGGTTGTTGACTAATCCAAGTCATTGGGATAGGGTTTTGTATTTTGTTGGCTCCTATATGTATATTGTATTGTAAACAATGTATCACTATCAATGAATATAGAATATGTTGGTTTTCCCAGTTTGTGTCTCCAAGGGAAAAAAATTCTATGCAATGTGTGTATTTTCCATTGTATCTTTTATGTTCTTTTATTGAAAATCTATTTGCAGTAAAATACTGTACAAGGTTAAAATCTACATTTGGTATTAGAGCTTTGTTGGCTCCAGGAGGACACCTTTGTGGTCAAGGATTTAGCTCGGGACTGTGATAAGCCTTGCTATAGTGGGAGATCTTTGGTATTGATTTTTTAGGTGAAAAGAAATGGCGAAAAGTTTGAAAATGGAGATCGAGAATTTTAATGGGAAAATTTTTAGTTGTGGAAGATCAAGATGGAAGATCTGTTGGTGGATATATATCAGTGAATCACGGTGGATCCAGGTAGTGCACCTACAGGAACTTCAGAAAATGACAAGAAAAATTTGGATCGAAAGGCGAAGACCAATCCGACTATGTCTCTCAGATTCAGTATTACTAAATGTGTCAGAGGAAGATACAACCAAATATTTATGGGATAAGTTGGGGAAGTTGTATCAGTATAAGTCCCTAGTAAATAAACTATTGCTGAGAAAGAAGATTTATAACATGAGGATGAGAGATCGAGACTCAGTGAAAGAGCATTTGAACACCTTCAATACTATGGTAAGTTAGTTAGTATATGTTGAGATTAAATGTTTTGATGAAGATAAGTGTATATGTTTATTGTTCTCTTTACCAGACTCGTGGGATAGTCTGGTTGTGGCCATAGGTAGTAAAACAACTGCCTTGAAATTTGATGAAGTGGTCTCATCCTTATTGTCAGAGGAGATGATATGGAAGAACATGGAAGGACAGAGAATAGATGCACTATTTTCAATAGGATGCTCCTAGGAAAGAAATAGATCAAATTCATCAAGTGGGAGATCTAAGTCTAAGGGAAGATATAAGTCTCCTGAAAATTTTGTAAAGGTACACTGGAGATGTGGAAAAGAAGGGAACTACAAGAAGCAGTGTAGATCCAAAGTTGAGAAAAATAAGGGATCTAAAGAATATTCTTCTACAAAAGAAAATACCTCCAAGGAAGAAAGAGGGGATGCGTACTTGGATTCTTAAAGAATACATGCAGATCATGAGGCATGGTTGGTTGACTCAGGTGCATCCTTTCATATGAATCCCCACAAGGAGTGGTTCTGAGAATATGAAAGGTATGATGGAGTTAATGTTTTTCTAGGTGATGACTCGACAACCAGAATCATAGGTCGAGGAAAAGTCAAGTTGAGGCTCATAAATGGAAGGATTAGAACACTACCTGGTGTTTTTCACATCCAAGGATTGGCCAGAAATTTAATTTATGTAAGAAAAATGGACGATGCAGGGATAAAAACAATATTTGAAAAGGAAACCTACAGGATGGTTCGAGGAGAAATACTGTTGCTGAAGGGAGTACGGTTTGGAACTCTGTATAAGCTGTAAGGAATAACTATTAGTGATGGGTTTAATAGTTCCATTTTTCTTTATATTGGAGTTGAAGAAGAAATAACTCATGTAGTATCTAGAGAAAAGGTTATGTTGTGGCATCAAATATTGGGGCATATCGGAGAGAAGGGTTTTCGACTACTACACGGTAAAGGTATGGTTGAAGGTATGTCTAAATTCTCTTTGGATTTTGATTTATGTAAACATTGTGTATATGGGAAGCATAATCGGGTAAGGTTCCCCTTTGGTGCAACGAGGGAAAAATGAATTTTATAGCTAGTTCATAGTGATGTGTTTGGATCTGTGTCGGTTCCATAATTGGGAAAATCTGTGTACTATATCTCATTTAGAGATGACTTCTTGAGGAATACTTGGATATATTTCCTCATGAAGAAATATGAATTATTTGACAGGTTTAAAGAGTTTAAGGGTCTTGTTGAGAATCAAACAGAGAAAAGAATTAAGGTGTTGAGGATAGATAATGGTGGAGAATTCTGCAGGAATAAATTTGAATAATTATGTAAGAAGTGTGGTATAGAAAGGAAAAATACTACTCCATATACACCTCAACAGAATGGAGTTGCAGAAAGGATGAAAAATATGCTTATGGAAAAAGCAAGGTGCATGCTCAGTGGTGCCTGGTTAGGGAAAGAATTATGGGTAGAGGCATTGGGTATTGCATGCTACCTAGTCAACAAATCATCCTCATCAGTGTTGGATGGAAAGACTCCATAAGAGGTATGGATTGTTAAGAAAAATTCTCTCACACATATAAAGGTATTTGGTTGTGAGTCCTTTGTTCATGTTCCAAAGGAAAACAAGAGTAAGCTAGATAAGAAGGATGAAAGTTGTGTCTTTATTGGGTATAAATATGGTCTCAAAGGTTATAATATTTGGAACCGAGAAACTAATAAGGTTGTGTATATATGAGATGTGGTATTTATAGAATTGAAGGATGTTGTTAAACATGAAGTCCTACCAACTAAGGAAGAACCAAAGAAAACAGAGTTTGATTTAAAGCATGATGAATCAGACTCTACAAAAGAATAAGAATCAAAAGAAGAAGATTCCCATACTCCAATATTGAGGAGATCAGTTTGAGAAAGAAGAATACTGGAAAGGTATACTCCATCTTATTTGCATTCAAATTTTTCTTTGTACATTATTAATGATGATCCTAGAATTGTCAAGGAGGCAGTGGATTCATATGATGGAAAGCTTT
>ML818080.1:83209-105506 GCA_009831015.1 Picea engelmannii
GAGTGAACCATAGTCATTCACAACCATTAGATTGATGAAAGTAACGCAGGCGTTACATGCCTTTCCCTCTCTCATCGTGAGCAACGAGAAATTGGGATCGTAAATCCCAAAACCCAAAAGAATGAATCTGGACCGTTAGATCTTGGTTCACATTACCCGACAGCCGTTGGATCCGGAGAAGCTGTGCGGGGGTTAAGCGCAGGGGTAGATGCGCGAGGGAGTGATTTGAGCCATTAGATCTAGAGTAGAAATCCCGTAAACTGTTGGATCGGGAAGAGTTGCACCGGAGCTAAACTCTAGTGTGCAGAGGGAGAGTCCTAGCCGTTGATCTCAGCAGGACACGTGTCGGCGTTCTGGGAGGCATCGAGATTTCACTCATCGGGGATTTTAGGAGTATAGAACCGTTGCACAATGAAATCGCGATACGCGATTTCCCGATTGAATCTGGACCGTCCATTATGCGCGACGTGTGTCAGGAGATCCGGAGGGGAAACCAGGATATTTGCCATAGGAAATCGGCATTCCCATGGACAATTACTCGGGGAAATCCAAGTGAAAACCCCGACCATATCTGAGCCGCCAAACAACAGGGACACGTGGCAGAGGATCCCAGAGAGTCGAAGTTCGGCATATCGGGGTTTTGAATACCTAGAACTCTTGCCATCCAGAATCGCGATCCGCGATTTACCGATAGGATCTGAGTCGTCCATATGAGGGATAGGTGTCGGAGATTAAGGCACTATTGGAGTTCTCGAGGCCATGAGAACCAAGACCTCATAAGTCCCGAAACCCCGAGAATCAATCTGGGCCGTTCGTCCGCGAGGACAGGTGGCAAAGGATCGGGTGCCTTCGGAGTTTTGTTCATCGGAGTTTCGATGGTAAAGAAGTTGTGCATCAGGAAATCGCAACCCGCGATTTCCCGATGAGATCTGAGTCATTCATGACGAGGACGCATTTCAGAAGATCCCGAGGGTTCGGGGTTCGGCAATTCGGGATCCTCGATGACAAGAAACTCACGACAGGAGGAATCACGAAATCCTGAAACATGACGGTCCCCTAGTTATAGCACTCCAGTGGAGGACAGGTGTCACTCCACGCCATCATAAGGAGTGTGGGTCATAGGCGCCGGAACAAGGGACAAATGTCGGAAGATCAAGCTTGGCCGTGAGTCCACGCCAGGTGGCATCGGGGATCGGGGAATCGGAATTTACGAAGGCTTGTGCATCGCGACATCATAAATCCCGAAACCCCGATGGGTAGCTATAGAGCCGCAAAACTATGGTAAGTGGTCACATGGGCCCTGGTATAGCCAAGGGGGCTAGCTAGTGTAAAGGTGCGTCGAGAGTCCAAGGGACTCGTGCACCATAATTTTGAGAGGCGCCAAACCCCGACAAGAACTTAAGACTGTGGTCTTGTGAACTTGGTGGTCGTATTGACCAGGACTTAGCCCGGAAAGCCAATACGCTAGGAGCACATCGGAGATTGGAGGATCGGGAGTTCCGAGTACGTGTGCACCGCGGCACCGCAAACCCTGAATCCCGATATTTAACCAGGGGTTGGCATTTCGCAAATGCCAGTTTTCTGGAGATTTCTCACTTGTGGGAGATTAATCCAAAGTTTTTTAAAATTATGATAGTGGGTGTGTTACATGTACCCTAAGGAATCGTTGGTGTAGAGCATGATCATAAATGTGGTAAACCCCATTCAACTGGGACACAACCAGTTGTGCATCTAAGTAGACCTGGAGGTCAGAGATACCATGTGACAAAGCATCATGAATCAACTCTATTACTGTGTTACACTCAACGACATTGTTTGTATCATCACCTAAACAGATACCTCCAGAAGATAACAACAGGCCTTGAGGTGTGAAGATCACCCAAGCTGCGGAAGAAATCCTCTGAGTGTGTCAGATAGCATCGTCTGTGAACCCAATGAACACCTCTGATTCACTTGACATCTTCCACAGAAAAAAATATGACATCAAAAATGACACGTCCATAAAATAAAAAAGACAAAAACTAAACTGTATAAGAACTATACATATGTACAAGAAGTCACCTAAGGCAACCCACCTACGAGTAATACTTCCTGAGGCAGAGCCCATTTCTAGGATATTCCAAAGCTTTCCCTTTGAAGTCAACTAGACGATACACACCCTTCTTTAGTACCTCCTTCACGATGAAAGGTTTGAACCACATAGGTTTGAACTTGCCTACCCCCAGGGGATCCTTATCTTGGTCATAGACCAGGACAAGGTCTCCTTTGGAGAAAATATGAGGATGAACAGACCAATTGTACTAACAATTGACTTTTTTCTTGTGAGCCTCGTTAGCCAAGGCTATGTCATGGTGTTTCTCATCGAGCTTCTCGAGATATAATAAGCGTTCCTCAAGTGGTGAAGTGTCTGGAAATAACTGTATTTCCAAATTTAGAGATGGGATCTAGCACTCTATTAGCAAGACTTATTCTAGCCTGTAAATGAGTTGAAAAGGTGAGAAACTAGTTGCAGTCTTTATAGACGTTCAATAGGCCCACAATGTTGAGTACAACATAAAATGCAAATTTGACTTGGCCAAATTGATCATTCGTTGCAGAATAGTCTTAAGGGACTTATTCACAGCTTCCACCTGACCATTCTCTTATGGGTAGTAGGGTGATGGATGCTCTTACCTCAACCCAAGATTTGATTTCAACTCAGACATCATTTTTCTATGAAAGTGACTGCCATGGTCAGTGACAATCTCCCTCGGGATGTCAAACCTTTCTACAATCTAGTTAAAATTAAAGAGAGTTGTTTCGCTATCATATTTGAATTTTGGCATAGCCTCGATCAACTTTGTGAAGTATTCCACTGCTATGATGATATAACGATGCCCCCTGGTTGAAGTCGGGTGGCATGTAGTGTAATCAATCCCCCACTTGGTGAAGGGACCAACTGTAATGACGGGAAACATGGGAGCGGGGTGTGCCCTCATCTTCTGAGAGAAGATCTAACATGGGTGGCACTTCTTGATTGATTCAATGCAATCCTTGATTAGTGTCATCCAAAATTAACCGGCTCATAGAATCTTTTGGGTTGTTCCCAACCCAAAAAAATGACCACCACATGCTCCAATGTGGCAATGGTTAAGCATGAGTTTTTCTTCTTCATGAGTGAGACACTGGCGGAGGATGCAATCTACACCTTGAAGATACAAAGTGTCGTCAAGAATGAGATAGTTTTTTTCTTGATGGCGTATATGTCGATGCTCATCATGAGAAGCAGAGGCGGGGCACTTCAAAGTCTGGAGATAGACTAGTATATCTCGATACCAAGGGTTCGAAGATGAAATCAGAAAAAGATCTCCTTTAATCAATGATTCTTTAGGCGTAACATCACCTGAATCAACCAGAAGTTTCAAGATAATTTCCGCAAAGACCAATAACTTCTTATATTTCACAGAAACAAAATCCAAGTCAAATTCATGGAGGATAACAATTCATATACTGATCTTTCCGTCGATTACATGTTGTGTCAACACGTATTGGAACGGATTCACAATGGCACTACGATTATCTTACGAAGCAAAATATAATGACGAAACTGTTGGACAGCATAGACTGATGACAACGTAAGATTCTCAACATGGGAGTATTCAAGTTCTGGTCCAACCATGCCTCGGCTCAGGTAATAAATGACATGCTCTTCAAGAAGATCGTCCTCTTGAACCAAGACCATACCGATAGTCGACTCTACAGTGGCCAAGTACAATAAGAAATATTTATTATAATTGGGTGGCCGAAGTAGAGGGGCAAACGTGAGGGCTCTTTTCAACACTTCAAAAGAGCGTTGAGTAGCTTTATCCCAATAGAAAGGAACATCCTTTTTTAGTAAACAGATGAACCCTTTAGTGATCTTGGCATAGTTTGCGATAAAACTCCGAAGAAAGTTGGATTTTCCCTGTAAACTCTGAAGTTGAGGGACTATGCACGGGGGAGGCAATTGAACTATCGCCTCAACCTTTAGAGGATCGACAATGATCCATGTTGTCAAAACTATGAAACCTAGAAGACAACCCGACGTCACACAAAATCTGCACTTGTTTGGATTCAAGAGAATCTGATAGTAGCGACATCGCTCAAAGATAAGTCGGAGGTGTGTGGGATGATCAACTCTCTTACAAGATCATGATGCTAAATCATCGAGATAGACCTCGACTATGTGTCTAAGATCATGGAAAGAAAAATACATGGCCCGCTGAAAAGTGGCTCCAGCATTCTTGAGGCCAAAAGGCATCTTCTGATAAGAGAACGTACTAGATGGACAAATAAAATCTATTTTATGTTGGTCTTCAGGGTTAATCTGTATCATATTATATCCCAAAAAACCATCCATGAAAGAAAATACCTCACATCCTGTGCATTCATCGACAATCTAGTCAATGAATGGGGTGGGGAAATTATCCTTTGGACATGCCTTATTCAAATCATGGAAGTCCATACATACACAAATCATTCCCTGCTTTTTTTTGACCGGAATGGGATTTGACACCCATTGAATCAATTGAACGGGGTAGATGAAATCGAATTTGAGCAGTTTCTCTACTTCAGCCTTAACAATTGCTGCTTTTTTAGGATTTACTAGATGAAGCTTCTATCGGACCGACTTAGCGTCAGGATACATTGTTATTTCATGTTCGATGATTCTTGGATCAATGCCTGACATTTCCTCATAATACTAGGCAAAAACGTCACGGAATTCCTTAAATAAATCTGTGTAGATTTGAATCTCCTTGGGGGAGAATTCCGCTCCGACAAAGACATTCTCCACGATGCCAGGGGTTCTGGAGATGTCAATAGGTATTGTTTCAATGATGGTTTCCATATTACCTTCGTCGTAAATTGTGTGCGTAGCCAAAGTATTAATAGTGAATCTACAACATTCTTCAAAGTGTCCACCTTCATCAACAACACTTTATCTTCTTCAACCATGTCTCTCACAAAGTGATATTGAATATAAATATGGTTTTTCTTTGAATTGTAAACGAGGTTCCTCACTAGAAAAATTGCACTCTGACTATCACAATCTATCCTTACACATGTCATGCCAACTCAATACCTAAACAAAATATTTGTAACCATACTACTTCCTTACTTGCATGAGTGGCTTCCATGTATTCATCTTATGTAGTTGAAAGTTCCACTACAACCTTTCTTTTGCTCATCCAACCGATTGCTCCTCCAAATAGGTTAAACACATACCCTCTTGTAGATCTCCTATGATCCATCTCTCCAACCCAGTCTGCATCCACAAAGACATGTATGTCCAACACTTTGTTCAATCCTGGTATTCCTTGGTATCACAATCCATAACTAACAGTTCCATGCAAATACTTGAAAACCCTTTGTACTACTATCCAATACTCCTTCCCTAGTTTTGACATAATCCCACTGCATGTGAAATGTCTGGTCCAGTATAGACCATTCCATACATCAAACTTTAAAATGCACTCATATATGAGAACATGAGACATGTCCTCGTCCTCTTCCTATGTCTTGGGACACTGATCTGCAGGTAACTTTACACCAACAGGAATAGGGATCTTGACCGATGTACATTCTTGCATATTAAACCTTTTCAATATTGTCTCGACATATTTTCTCTGACTTAACCAGATTTTCCTCTTTTTATGATATCTTTTAATTTCCATGCCCAAAATGAAATTTGAAGCACTGATATCCTTCATGTCAAATTTAGAGGACAACTATGTTTTCACATCCTAGATAATATCCTTATTGTTTCTTATCAACAACATGTCATCCACATACAAGACCAAATAAATAAAATGATCACCAATTAATTTAAAATACACACAATGATCCTCTTTTCTTCTTGTGAAGCCAAGTCCCAGCATATAAGTATCAATTTTTTGATACCACATCCTTGGTGACTGTTTTAAAGCATACAGGGACTTTTTCAGCTTGCATACCAACTCCTTCTTTCCCTTCACAACAAATCCTTATGGATGCTTCATATAGATGTATTCTTCCTAATCCCCATGTAGGAATGTTGTCTTTACATTCATTAGTTCTACTTCAAAATAAAATACAACAACAACAGATAATAGAAATATTATATAATTTAACTTGGAAACAAGAGTCACCAAAATCAATTCCCTCAACCTAGGAATAACCCTTTGCTACTAATTGCGCTTTGTATTTCTCCACTTTTCCTTCTGAATTCATCTTCTTTTTAAATACCCATTTGCTTCCAATGGGATACCTTCCAGTCAACAACTCTACTATATCACAAGCCTCATTCTTATCCAAGGCTGCCATTTCTTCATCCATGCCCTTTTTCCAGAGCTTTCCATCCTCTGAATCCACTACCTCCCTGACAGTTCTAGGATCATAATAAATAATGGACAAAGAAAAATTTGAATGTAAATCAGTTGGAGTATACCTTTTTGGTAGCCTTTTTCTCGAACCGATCTCCTCGATACTGGAGTATGAGGAACTTCTTCTTCTGATTCATGTTCTTCTGTAGAGACTAATTCATCATCCTTTAAATAAAACTCTATTTTCTCTTGCTCTTCCTTACTTGGTAGGACTTCCTGTTTCACAACATCCTTTATTTCTCTAAATACCACATATCAGATCACACAACCTTATTATTTTATGGGTTCCAAATATTATAACCTTTGAGACCATCTTTATGCCCAATAAAGATACACTTTTCAACCTTCTTATCTAGATTACTCTCATTTTCCTTTGGAACATGAACAAAGGCCTCACAACCAAATAACTTGAGATGTCTGAGAGAAGGTTTCTTACCAGTCCATACCTGTTGTGGAGTCATTTTATCCAACATTGACGAGGGTGATCTATTGACCAGGTAACATGTTGTACTCACTACCTCTGCCCATAATTATATCCCTAACTCGTCACCACTGAGCATGCACTTTTCTTTTTTCATCAGCGTCATGTTCATCCTTTCTGTAACTCCATTCTTCTAAGGTGTATATGGAGTAGTATTTTTCCTTTCTATACCTCATTTCTTATAGAATTATTCAAATTCATTCCCGCATAACTCTCTATCATTATCTGTCCTCAACACCTTAATTATTTTCTCAGTTTGATTCTCAACAAGAGCCTTAAACTCTTTAAACTTGTCAAAGACTTCATATTTCTTCATGAGGAAATATATCCAAGTATACCTCAAGAAGTCATCTATAAATGAGACATAGTACATAGATTTTCCCAATGATGGAACCAACACAAGTTCAAACACATCACTGTTAACTAGTTGTAAAATTCCTTCTGCCCTCATTTCACCATAGGGGAATATTACCTGCTTATGCTTCCCATATACACAAAGCTCACAGAAATCAAAATCTAGAGAGCAGTTAGACATACCTTCAACCATACCTTTACCATGTAGTAGTCGAAGACCCTTCTCTTTGATATGCCCTAGTCTTTGATTCCACAACATAACCTTTTCTCCAGAGACTGTAGGAGTTCTTTCTTATTCAAATCAAATATCAGGAACAATGGAACTATTACACCCATCAATAATGGTGCTTCCTTGTAGCTTATACATAGTTCCAAATCGAACTCCCTTCAAAAACACCATTTCTCCTCGAACCATCCTACAAGTTTCCTTTTCAAATATTGTTTTTACCCCTGCATCGTCCATTTTTATTATAGAAATCAAATTTCTGACCAATCCTAGGATGTGTAGAACACCATGCAGTGTTCTAATCCTTCCATATGTGATCCTCAATTTGACTTTTCCTTGACCTATGATTCTGGTTGTCGAGTCATCACCTAGGAAAACATTACCTCTGTCATACCTTTCATATTCCCAGAACCACTCCCTACAGGGAGTCATATGAAAGGATGCACCTGATTCAACCAACCATGCCTCATGATCTGCATGTTTTCTTAAAGAATCCAAGTACACATCCACTTCTTCTTGCTCGGAGGTATTTTCTTTTGTAGAAGGAGATTCTTCAGATCCGTTATTTTTCTCAACTTTGGCTCTACACTGCTTCTTGTAGTGCCCTTCTTTTCCACATCTCCAAAATACCTTTACAAACTTTCCGGGAGACTTATATCTTCCCTTAGACTTAGATCTCCCACCTGAGTACTTAGATCTATTTATTTCCTGGGATAATCCTCTTGAAAATAATGCATTTGTTCTTTGTCCTTCAATTATATTTTGTCTCATCTCCTCCGACAACAAGGATGATACTACTTCATCAAAATTCTAGGAAGTTCTATTACTACCTATGGCCACAACCAGAATATCCCATGAGTCTAGTAAAGAGAACAATAAAATAATACACTTATCTTCATCAGAAATTTTAATCTCAACAAATACTAATTGGATTACCACAGTATTGAAGTCATTCAAATTCTCTACCACCAAGTCTCCATATCTCATCCTCAGGTTATACAACTTATTTCTCATGAATATTTTATTTACTAGGGACTTAGACTGATACAACTTCCCCAACTTATCCCATAAATATTTGGCGGTAGCTTCCTCTGACACATTTAGTAATACTGAATCTGAGGGACATTGTCGGATTGTGCTCTTCTCCTTCTGATCCAACTTTTTCCATTCATCTACTGAAGCTCTTGTAGGTGCAGTACTTGGATCCACCACTATCTAGTAATCTCTGTCCACCAACAGATCTTCCATCTTGAGCTTCCACAACTCAAAACGTTTCCCAATAAACTTCTTGATCTCCATATTTTAATTGCTAGCCATTTATTTTCACCTGAAAAATCAATACCAATGATATCCCACTGTAACCTTGTACAATATTTTACTGCAAATATAGTTTCAATAAAAGAACAGAAAATATACAATGGAAAATACACACATTACATAGAGATTTTTCCTCTGGAAACTAAAACTGGGAAAACTGGCATACTCTATATTTATTCATAGTGATACATTGTTTACAATACAATATACATAAAGGAACCAACCACATCCAAAACCCTATCCAAATAACCTGGATTAGTCAACAACCCTAATTCCTTAACCGGAAATAGAAATTCATCGAAAAAAACCATGTGCCAAAAAATCGCCCGACAGTGAACATGAAAATCGAGGAAAAATGAGACACATTTCCCGAGGAAAAAATAATTCTCAGGGGATCTGCCTCCGAACACCCGAAGGGGGGGCCTAGTGGCCCCCCCTCAAACCCCCCTACACGCTCGATGCAACATAGCTAACACTAGATCTAGTCATGAAAATAATATAACACATACCCAACATTGTCCCACTTGTTGTTTTCTTTGCATATAGGGGATTATAGGGTTACATAGTCAACAATCTACGTAAGCAATGCCCATGGATCCTCTACACCAATAGAAATTCTCAATGCTCACAAATTTTGTTAGTGAATCTGCAACATTCTTCAAAGTGTTCACCTTCATCAAAAACACTTTGTTTTCTTCAACCATGTCTCTCACAAAGTGATATTGAATATCAATATGATTTGTCTTTGAATTATAAGTCAGGTTCTTCGCCAGAAAAATTGCATTCTAACTGTCATAATCTATCCTTACAACGTGTTGTACCAACCCAATACCTGAACACAATATTTTTGACCATACTACTTCCTTACTTGCATGAGTTTTTTCCATGTATTCAACTTATGTAGTTCAAAGTGCCACTACAGGCTGTCTTTTGCTCATCCAACTGATTTCTCCTCCAAACAGGTTAAAAACATAACCGCATGTGGATCTCTTATGATTGAGATCTTAAGTCTAGTATGCATCCACAAAGCCATGTATGTCCAACACTCTATCCAATATTGGTCTTCCTTGGTAGCACAATCCATAACTAGCAGTGCCACACAAATACATGAAACCCTTTTTACTGTTGTCTAATGCTCCTTCCCTGGTTTTGACATATACCTGCTCAAAACTCCCACTACATGTGCAATGTGCGATCTAGTACAGAACATTGCATACATCAAACTTCCAATTGCACTCGCATATCGAACATGAGACATGTCCTCCTCCTCTTCCTGTGTCTTGGGACACTGATCCACAAATAACGTTACACCAATAGGAATACGGACCTTGACCGGCTTACATTCCCACATATTAAACCTCTGCAATATTGTCTCGACATATTTTCTATGATTGAACCATAGTTTCCTCTTTTTCGATCTTTTTTAATTTCTATGAACAAAATGAAATTTGAAGCACCGATATCCTTCATGTAAAATTTAGAGGACAACTGAGTTTTCACATCCTAGATAATCTCCTTGTTGTTTCCTATCAACAACATGCCATCCAGATACAAGACCAAATAAATCAAATGATCACCAGTTAATTTAAAATACACACAATGATCCTCCTTGCTTCTTGTGAATCCAAGTCCCAACATATAAGTGTCAATTTTTGTATACCACATCCTTGATGATTGTTTTAAACCATAAATGGACATTTTCAACTTGCATACCAGCTCCTTATTTCCCTTCACAACAAAGCCTTCTGGTTGCATCATATATATTTCTTATTCCAGATCCCCATTTAGGAATGTTGTCTTCACATCCATTTTTTCTACTTCAAAATCAAATGAAGCAACAACAGATAATATAAATCTTATAGATGTTGACTTGGCAACAGGAGAAAAAATCTCACCAAAATCAATTCCCTCAACTTGGGAATAACCCTTTTCTACTAATCGAGTTTTGTATTTCTCCACTTTTCCTTCTGCTTTCAACTTATTTTTAGATACCCATTTTCTTTCAATGGGATTTCTTCCAGTCAAAATCTCCACTAGATACCAAGCCTCATTTTTATTTAAGGCTTCCATTTCTTCATCCATGGCCTTTTTTAAAAGCTTTCCATCATATGAATCCACTGCCTCCTTGACAATTCTAGGATCATCATTAATAATGTACAAAGAAAAATTTGAATGCAAATAAGATGGAGTATACCTTTCCAGTATTCTTCTTTCTCAAACTGATCTCCTCAATATTGGAGTATGGGAATCTTCTTCTTTTGATTCTTATTCTTTTGTAGAGTCTGATTCATCATGCTTTAAATCAAACTCTGTTTTCTTTGGTTCTTCCTTAGTTGGTAGGACTTCATGTTTAACAACATCCTTCAATTCTATAAATACCACATCTCATATATACACAACCTTATTAGTTTCTCGGTTCCAAATATTATAACCTTTGAGACCATATTTATACCCAATAAAGACACAACTTTCATCCTTCTTATCTAGCTTACTCTTGTTTTCCTTTGGAACATGAACAAAGGACTCACAACCAAATACCTTTATATGTGTGAGAGAATTTTTCTTAACAATCCATACCTCTTATGGAGTCTTTCCATCCAACACTGATGAGGATGATTTGTTGACTAGGTAGCATGCAATACCCAATGCCTCTACCCATAATTCTTTCCCTAACCAGGCACCACTGAGCATGCACCTTGCTTTTTCCATAAGCATATTTTTCATCCTTTCTGCAACTCCATTCTGTTGAGGTGTATATGGAGTAGTATTTTTCCTTTCTATACCACACTTCTTACATAATTATTCAAATTTATTCCTGCAGAATTCTCCACCATTATCTATCCTCAACACCTTAATTCTTTTCTCTGTTTGATTCTCAACAAGACCCTTAAACTCTTTAAACCTGTCAAATAATTCATATTTCTTCATGAGGAAATATATCCAAGTATTCCTCAAGAAGTCATCTCTAAATGAGATATAGTACACAGATTTTCCCAATTATGGAACCGACACAGATCCAAACACATCACTATGAACTAGCTATAAAATTCATTTTTCCCTCGTTGCACCAAAGGGGAACCTTACCCGATTATGCTTCCCATATACACAATGTTTACATAAATCAAAATCCAAAGAGAATTTAGACATACCTTCAACCATACCTTTACCGTGTAGTAGTCGAAAACCCTTCTCTCCGATATGCCCCAATATTTGATGCCACAACATAACCTTTTCTCTAGATACTACATGAGTTATTTCTTCTTCAACTCCAATATAAAGAAAAATGGAACTATTAAACCCATCACTAATAGTTATTCCTTACAGCTTATACAGAGTTCCAAACCGTACTCCCTTCAGCAACAGTATTTCTCCTCGAACCATCCTGTAGGTTTCCTTTTCAAATATTGTTTTTATCCCTGCATCGTCCATTTTTCTTACATAAATTAAATTTCTGGCCAATCCTTGGATGTGAAAAACACCAGGTAGTGTTCTAATCCTTCCATTTATGAGCCTCAACTTGACTTTTCCTCGACCTATGATTCTGGTTGTCGAGTCATCACCTAGAAAAACATTAACTCCATCATACCTTTCATATTCTCAGAACCACTCCTTGTGGGGATTCATATGAAAGGATGCACCTGAGTCAACCAACCATGCCTCATGATCTGCATGTATTCTTTAAGAATCCAAGTACGCATCCCCTCTTTCTTCCTTGGAGGTATTTTCTTTTGTAGAAGAATATTCTTTAGATCCCTTATTTTTCTCAACTTTGGATCTACACTGCTTCTTGTAGTTCCCTTCTTTTCCACATCTCCAGTGTACCTTTACAAAATTTTCAGGAGACTTATATCTTCCCTTAGACTTAGATCTCCCACTTGATGAATTTGATCTATTTCTTTCCTAGGAGCATCCTATTGAAAATAGTGCATCTATTCTCTGTCCTTCCATGTTCTTCCATATCATCTCCTCTGACAATAAGGATGAGACCACTTCATCAAATTTCAAGGCAGTTGTTTTACTACCTATGGCCACAACCAGACTATCCCACGAGTCTGGTAAAGAGAACAATAAACATATACACTTATCTTCATCAAAACATTTAATCTCAACATATACTAACTAACTTACCATAGTATTGAAGGTGTTCAAATGCTCTTTCACTGAGTCTCGATCTCTCATCCTCATGTTATAAATCTTCTTTCTCAGCAATAGTTTATTTACTAGGGACTTATACTGATACAACTTCCCCAACTTATCCCATAAATATTTGGTTGTATCTTCCTCTGACACATTTAGTAATACTGAATCTGAGAGACATAGTCGGATTGGTCTTCGCCTTTCGATCCAAATTTTTCTTGTCATTTTCTGAAGTTCCTGTAGGTGCACTACCTGGATCCACCGTGATTCACTGATATATATCCACCAACAGATCTTCCATCTTGATCTTCCACAACTAAAAATTTTCCCATTAAAATTCTCGATCTCCATTTTCAAACTTTTCGCCATTTCTTTTCACCTAAAAAATCAATACCAAAGATCTCCCACTATAGCAAGGCTTATCACAGTCCCGAGCTAAATCCTTGACCACAAAGGTGTCCTCCTGGAGCCAACAAAGCTCTAATACCAAATGTAGATTTTAACCTTGTACAGTATTTTACTGCAAATAGATTTTCAATAAAAGAACATAAAAGATACAATGGAAAATACACACATTGCATAGAATTTTTTTCCCTTGGAGACACAAACTGGGAAAACCAACATATTCTATATTCATTGATAGTGATACATTGTTTACAATACAATATACATATAGGAGCCAACAAAATACAAAACCCTATCCCAATGACTTGGATTAGTCAACAACCCTAATTCCTTAATTGAAAATAAAAACCATCAGCAAAAACCATGTGCTAAAAAAGCGCCCAACAACAGACCCAAAAATCGACGTGACATGCAAAACGAGGAAAACATGCATCACAAAAACCATAAAAAACACATACCCAAATAATATACCACATAACCAAAAAACAATCCCTCTAACCTTTGGTGTTTCATCTAGAGGGAATCAGTTTTATAGTATGGGAAAACCCCCGCACAAAGTTCCTTCGTCTGGGGGAAAAATATATCCTCATATGGGTAATCCTTATCATGTCACTTTCTCCTCACAAGTGGCTTCCTTGGTAATGATTCCCTTAAAACCATTTATGAATCAATTAGGAGGAGGATATTATCCTACTATATAGAGCCATGGTGTATACCAGAACCCTTCTTGACTTGCCATCTCTCAAAACCAGTCTTTCCTAGGGACATGGGATAAGACGTCGCAACCCTCACTCCCTTTTCTGGCAACGTTAAATTTTCCAGACTTGTCAAAATTGATGAATGACCCATTGAAACATGAATTATCATGCTCCCCATCCCTCTGACATTCCAAAGTTTGAGGGAAAGACCGGTGAGGACCCAAGTGATCATATGACTACCTTTCACCTATGGTGCTCATCTAACTCCCTTAATGATGATTCTATTTGTTTGAGGCTATTTCAATGCACCCTTGTAGGGGTTTCCATGAAATGGTACATCAATATAGATGGGGGAACCTATGGAAATTTCAATCATATGGTATTGGTTTTTCTCAACCACTTCCAATTGTCGGTTCCTTACAATGTTGACATAGAAATTTTATCATATTTTCGGGAAGATAAGACACCCAAATCTCCAATCATATCCAAGAGTGGATTAAATGGAAGAGGTTGATTAAAGCTTTCATTCCTCCAAAGTTTCTATTGGAATGGTTCCTCAAGTCTTTATTACCTTACATTTTGAATGATGTTTCTACATTTAGAGTGACATCTGAGGGATAGGCCATCTTCAAAGCCCAGCAGTTGGACCTTATATATGCTCAATTTTGGATGCTATATGAAATTATCCCTAATGTGTCTCGGTTGAATTACGATCCTAGAAAAAATACTAGGCCTCATTTTGATGGCATCATAGGCTCCACAAGTGCTAAGACTACAAACCTAGTGACAAACCAATTGAAATATTTTTCTCTTAACCAGTATGTAGCAGGACAAGATATGACTTTGTCCTCAACCACCCAGTCGACAGATGTTCATTTTTTACAGTCAACGAACCCAAATGGTAACCAACAACCGAGAGGGAACAAGAAGAAATGTTGAGGTAATAATAATAAGGGTGGAAATAATAATAATAATAATAAATCCAAGGAAAAAAATAATAATGATAAATCTAATAATAATGCTAGTGAGGGAAAGAAAGAAAAGAGGAAAGTGAAGTTTCCATGTAGACTTTGTAGATATGATCACCTTACCCACTTGTGCCCCAAAATCAAGGAATCCTTGAGGCTTATAGTGCAACATCCCATTGTCATGACTAAGCCATTTCCACATAACCAAAATATGACCTCAGGAGGCCTCCAACACCGAAAATACACTAAGTGGGAGTCAAAACCACTCGACACACAATGGTGGGAATCTATGCATTAATATGGTTAAATATGATATTAGTGTAGCCACTTGATCTCATTATTATGGTTCTTTACAGCCTATTTTAGGTCCAGAGCCTCCTACTCTGAAAACACCCTTGCATATTAGTAATCCTAAAACTCTGCATCATATTCCAAAAGGAGTCCTTAAGTTCTCTTCCCACAGAGCCGCCCAAAATTACTCGATTGTTTAGGATTTGGGCCAAACCCTATGCATGATGTCAGCTTTGGAGGTGCTCTAGAAGTGTCCTACATAGAGGAATGCCTTACTATATATGTTGGGAGATCTAGACCTATGTGGCTCAAAGTTTATCAAGTTTTATGTCACAGATGTTAATCCTCACTTACCTTACCATGTCACCTTTCAAATCCATGTGGAGAGTATGAATATTACCATCAAACCTACTGTAGTTGATGAAGGTGTGTTGAGATCCGTGATGTCTTTGGATTTTTGGAAATCCATTAGCTCTCCACCAATTTCTCAATCCATGACCCTATTAACTGCATTCAATGGATGTTCTTTTAGACCCCATGGTATCCTTCCCTCTTTCCCAGTCCAGTTAGGTGGAAAGACTATGGAGGTCGAGGTCTAGGTGGTTGATGCACTTCTCAACTACAATATTTTACTAGGGTCTAATTGGAATTAGCCTATGACAACCATTGTGTCATCGATTTTATGTGTGTTATGCTTTCCTCATGAAGTAAATATTGTCACAATCGACCAAATTTCCTTTGTGCATCCTAGTCCTACTGCATTGGCAGGGTCTTCGGTCCCTGTTATTAATCATTCTCAGCAGGAAATTAAGAATGTTAGTGTCGATATGTATTCCTCCTATACTTTTTCTTTCATGGCACCAATTTCGTACATTATTGTCATCTTCAATGAGTCTTTGTCATCGTTGAGGTATGTTCCACTCCATACTTGTCTGGTCCTGATAGGCCTTGGGACGATATGCATCATAGATCCTATTTTCTAATAGAGCTTGTGAGGATTGAATATGATGAGTATAGGTCCACCCTGAGTGAGATGGTAAGTCATGCCATCATTTCATTAGATCAATATAGAAATATAGAGAAATATAATCCTCTTAAAACATATAATTCACGTGTTATATCAATGTAGCATTATCATCCAATATTTTCATATTAAATAAAAAATGAACAAATGAACAACCATACACATACATAATACACCAGTGGTTTTATGTGGAAACCAAAAGTGGGAGAAAACCATGGAATGTTTTTTCTTATATGTCTTGAAGAATTACATTCATTGGAAGCACCAACTTCCTTTGTTTTCCAGATGAAACTGGAAGGAGCCTCCAACCCCCTAGTTTCTAAGGCTACAACCTAAGGGAATCTCCAACTCCCAATTCTCTGGCTACAACCAGAAGGAGGTACAACCCCCTATGTTCTCTAGCTACTACCGGAAGGTGGATACAACCACCTATACTTGCCCCGTCCAACCACCCCGACGTATAAGCAGAATTATGGAACCACTGTCACACTATCACTATTAGATATACTACTATAAAACTATACCAATCAACCTGCACCAAATAACCTATACCAATAACCTAAACCATGCATCAACCATGCATCAACCTGTACCTCAACCTGTAATCAACATGTACCATAAACAAGTGCATCAACCATGCACCAACCTGTACCAAACAAACTGTAATCAAATTGTACCATAAACAAGTGCATAAACCATGCACCAACCTATACCTCAACCTGCAAACCTTCCTTAACTTTAACAACAAGAGACTAGCATTTTCATCAAAATTTACTTTAGTCTCACATGACTAGTTTTGGATTAGTCAACAATCCTAACTTGAAATAATCATAACTATGTACCTATAATGAATAAAGATATGAAAATAGTACACAATATTCTTTAGTTTGTTTTATGCAACTACTCTAGGTTTCACTTCTTGGAACCTCTCATAAAAGGAGTTATAGCAAAAATGGCATACCTTGTTGAATTTTGGCTTATTTTAGAGAGAGAACTTGTAGAGTGTTCCCCGCCCATAATATGTGTTGTATGGATATGAAAATTGTACAAAGAATACTACAAACTTTACTGTAACCAACACATTTGGTCTTACTAAATTTGGATCTGTTATAAAGAAGTTATGACATTTTTACTTGAAACACATGTTTTAGACTAGTTTCAGGACTAACCACAAACCCTATTTTCCACTGAGTGTAACTCCAAAAATACAACGAACCACAAGCTGAAATTTGTACCACGACTACTTGGATATGTTTCATCAATGGCCTCCTGAATTCATGGTCTCAATCATTCTATAAAAAAATTTATTTCGAAAATGGTGAGATGACCTGTAAATAACATACCTTAGAAAGCATCATCAAAAGAATTTATCCTCCCTTGAATTTCGGCCTTCTTTACTTCAAATTCCCTCTGAAATTCAGCTTAGATATCCTTTGTTTACCTCAGTCACCTGTTGATATTCAATATGCTAAAGTGTCATAAAAATGAGAGAGCCTTGCCTCTTATTTATACTCTCCAAGTATCTTCCTTAGAAGCATCTTCTAGGTCACTTTGCCAACATAACCACTTTGTCCACATAGTCACCTATGTCCATATTTTCCCAATTTTCCACTTGTCCATGTATCCAATAGCCACTTGACCACTTAACCCATTTTCCTCATTTTAGGGTTAACCTTCTTATAACCACTTTCCATAATTATAAAGTTCTCCATTTACTTTGTTATTTAAATAATCCTCTTTGACTTTGTCACTTCACTTTATTATTTAAATAATCATCTTTGACTTTGTCACTTCACTTTATTATTTAAATAATCCTCTTTGAATTTGTCAGTTCACTTTATTATTTAAATAATCCTCTTTGACTTTGTCACTTCACTTTATTATTTAAATAATCCTCTTTTTTTCAAACACTTTGACTACTTTGACCTTTTGGGGCTTCTAGATGACTCATGAGGGTTCTCCAACTTCACATGGTCATAACTCTCTAACCGTGAGGAGTTATGTGACGTTCCACATACCAATAGAAATGGAATGACATGCATTATCCATCTAGAATAGTCTTACCTGCAAATATATCAAAACTCATACCATTATACATCAAACAAACTTGGGTCCATTACCCAAACCTTTGTGCTACCATAAGTTGCTACCATACTTTCTTAAGGGATTGAAATCAATGACAACCAACCCAATTAATCAACAATATCCCCCTTTGACATTGATGGAAACACTCTGATGCAATACTGAAGTTGTATCACTCATGCTCCCCCATGGAACCATCCATGTATCTCTATGACCAATGCTCCCCCTGGAACCATGCCTTTGTCCTCTGTATCTGATAAATCTCTCCCCCTTTGTCATCAATGGAAAAGGTATCTTTCCATTTGGGGTTGCTCACCCTAACTGACTCGTATGATATCCCAACTTGAATTGTCCTCTTTAAGGTGTTTCATTGTGTACATCTAAGACATATAAGATAAATATTCAAAAGCATTCATTTTGGAGTAGAATTAACTCCGAGTCTCTGGCGAAGATACTCAAAGGCTTCCCTTGGAAGCGGTTTTGTTTATATTTCTGCCACTTGTTCTTTTGTTCCCACATATTCAACTTTGATGTTCTTTATTGCAACCTGTTCCCGTAGAAAGCGATACTTGATTGGAATGTTCTTTGTCTTGGAGTGCATCACTGGGTTCTTTGAGATATTGATGGTGCTTGTATTATCACAATAGATTGTAATGGTCTCATCATACTCAAACTATATATCTGTCAGAGTTTGTTTCATCCATATAACCTGCATACAAAATGTTGCTACTACAATATACTATGCCTCGGCTGTAGATAAAGATACTGATGATTGTTTCTTTCTTATCCATGATACTAAACACTCACCCAAGTAGAATGATGCTCCATTGGTGCTTCGTCGGTAATCAATGCAACCTTCCCAATTTGCATATGTGTAGGAAATAAGTGATAGATCCTTTCCATGTGGATACTGTAATCCAAACTCTTTTGTTCCTTTGAGATATTTGAAAATCCTTTTCACTGCGAATACATGTGATTCATTTGGTGCTGCTTGAAATCATGCCACTTGTTGAATTGCCTACATTACATCTGGTCTGGATGATGTCACATGTAGTAGGATACCAATCATTGACCTGTATTGCCTCTGATCTGTAGACTTTGAATCATCATCTTTTCTCAACTTGCAACCGGTTTGCATGGGAGTGATAACTGGTTTACAATCTTCCATTCCAAACCTCTTTAGAATTTCTCTAAGATACTTGGTTTGAGAAATAAAAATTCCTTGGTTTCTTTGACGTATCTAAAGACCCATAAAGAAGAATAGTTCTCCAAGTAATTACATTTCAAATTCATTATGCATGTCCTTTGCAAATTTAATCTGTCATCAATACTTCCAAAAATAATATCATCAACATAAACTTAAATTAATAAAATACTATCTTGAGTTACCTTGATGTAGAGGTTGTTGTTTGCAATTCCTTTTCTGAACCCTGCATGTTGTAGATATGTATCCAGTCTAGAGTACCGTGCTCTAGGAGCCTATTTTAGACCATACAAGGCCTTCTTTAATTTACACACATAATATGTGTTCTCTGACAACTGAAATCCTTTTGGTTGTTCAATGTAGACTTGTTCTTCAAGTTCCCCATTCAGAAAAGATGATTTTACGTCCATCTGATGCACTTTAATATTTTTGGAGCATGCATAAGCTAAAATCAATTGGATTGCTTCCATTCTGGCAACTGGGGAAAATGTCTCTTCGAAGTCTATTCCTTCAACCTGTGCATATTCTTTACATACCAATCTATATTTTTTCCTTGTAACATGTTCATCTTCATTCAATTTATTCCTGTATACCCACTTTGTGTCGATCACATTCTTATCCTTTGGTGTTGGAACCAATTCACAAGTGTCATTTTTCTCTATTTGATCCAATTCTTTATCCATGGCCTTATTACAAAATTCATCCTTGTTGGCCTTTTCAAAATAGGTTGGTTCAATCATAGATGAGAGTGCTAGGTGTGTTTGTTCTAGTGAACATATTCTTCTTCTAGTCTCAACTCCTGCATCTTTGTTTTCGATAATCTGATCTGAAGGATGATTCTTCTGTACTCATCTGCTAGGTGTCTTTGGAGGCACTTGACGAAATTTCTCTTCTGCTTCTGTCGGATCCTCTTCATCTTCCCCTTCTACTTCTTTTTCATATTCTGCTTCTTCTTCGTAAAGTTGTTCCATTGATTCATTTTCTTCTTCCTTTAATTCTTGTCTACCTGTTTCATCAATTGTTACTTTGATTCTTTCCACAAATTTGTTCAATCTCAAGTTGTAACACTTGTATTCTTTCCTTATACTTGAGTAACCAAAAAGTACTCCTTTTTCCACATGAGAGTCAAAATTTCCCATTCTTCCATCTTCTCTTTTGATGTAGCATTTTCTTCCAAAAGCTCTGAAGTGCTTCACATTTGTTGGTCTTCCTTTCCATAGCTCGTAGGGAGTTTTGTTAGTGTTGTTTCTGAGCATTACTCTGTTTTGAATGTGAATTGTTGTATGCACTGTCTGTTTCCAAAATATATCTATCAATTCGGAATCCATTAGCATTGTTTGATTCATTTCCTGTATTGTCATGTTCTTTCTTTCAACAACTCCATTTTATTGAGGTGTCCTGGCAACAAAGAATTGTCTTTTTATTCCATGCCCATTGTAGTAGTCCATCAATTCCTTTGAAGTGAACTGTCCTCCATTATCAGATCTCAAGCATTTGAGTTTTGAATCCATTTCATTTTCAACCATTTCCTTGTATACCTTTAAGTTTTCAAAATCTTCTTACTTATTCCTGAGAAAGAAAACTGCAGTCATTCTTGTATAATCATCAACCAATAACATAAAGTATTTATAACCTTTTAAACCTTGTGTTGTAATTGGTCCAACTATATCAATATGCACAGTTTCTAGTGGTCTTGTCGTTGAATATTATTTTGATTTAAACCTGGTCTTTGTTTGCTTTCCTTGTTGAAAATGCTTGCACAAAGTGTTGGTTGGTTTCGTGATCTGGGGCATTTCTCTAACTGCTTCCCTTTTTCTAAATTTGACAAGGTTATCAAAATTTATGTGACCCATTCTTCTGTGCCATAGCCAACTTTCATCTTCCTTTCCTAGGAAACACTTTTCATTTCCAATTTCACTTAATACATATATGTTGCTTGCAGTTCTCGCAGCTGTTGCAATCAATTTTCCTGAACCTTCTTTTCTTATCTTGCACTTTTGTGAATCGAAAGTAAATTTATGACCTTGGCCACACATTTGACTCACACTTAGAAGATTATGTTTCATAGCTTCTACTAGTAGAACATTTTTTTCCTTGGTATTCTTGTTCCCAATTCTGGTTGTGCCTTTTCCAATGATTTTAGCTGAATCATCATTTCCAAAGGAGACTGATCCATCTCTTTCCTTTCTTAATGTAAGAAACCTATCTTTACCACCTGTCATGTGTTTTGAATAGCCACTATCAACATACTAACCACATTTCTTCTGCTTAGCTTGTAGAGTGAGTGTGCATTCTTCATTTCTATACTGATTATGCTTTCTTATCCATGTCCTTTTTTTAGGTTCATGTCTATGACTGTTGTTGTTCTGTTGTGGTTCTCTAGGAGGGACTATCATTCTGCAAACTTTGGCCATGTGTCCAAAGTTGTTACATTTGTAGAATTCCACTTCAGTGCTCAAACATTCAAACCTATTGTAACTTCTTCTCTCTGTTTCACTAGACCTTCTTGGATAACCCTTTTGTGTATGAATTTCAATGTTGTTTATGTTCATGTTTTTAGCTCTGCAATTCACACCTTTATGTCCAAAATTATTACATGCATAACATAAACCAAAAAAGATAGTTTGATACCTGGGAGTTGAAGATATTCTGAAAGGAGGTACTCTTATGAATCCTTCTTCTACCTGAGGCTTATTTGTTTATGTCGGTCATTGATTCTAAAATTTGAAT
>ML818081.1:6033-41656 GCA_009831015.1 Picea engelmannii
AAATGATGCTTCTCTAGAGGTGGTTTTATCTGTAACTATCCTCATTTCATATGCAGTCAACGTTCCTAGAATTTGATCAAAAGACAAAGTCTTTATATCATTAAGTTCTTCTATAGCTGAGACCTTTGGGTTGAACCTATCTGACAGAGATCTCAAAATTTTCTGAACTAAAGAGGGTTCCTCAATTGCTTCACCAAGTGCTTTCATTGCATTTACTAATTCTTCAACTCTCAGAAAATACTTCCCAATGGTTTCATCTTCTTTCATCTATAGATTTTCACACTGTACTCTATAGGTTTGAAGCTTGGCATCTTTCACCTTCTCATTACCTTCATAACTGTTAATGAGTTTGTCCCACATTTCCTTAGTAGTTTGAAGATGAATCACCTTCACAAACTCGGCTTATGCAAGTCCATTCAAGATAGCATTCATTCCCTTAGCATTAAAGCTAAATTCTAACTTATCATCCTTGGAAGCTAGCACAACAGGCTTTATGTATCCAGTCTCTACTACATCGCATACATCAGCTCCTAAGGCCATTAGGTATGTTCTCATTCTAACCTTCCAGAAGGAAAAATTCATTCCATCAAATAGAGGAGGCCTAGTGACTGAAGTCCCTTCATGGCTTGTCATGTTTAAGCTCTAGGATCTACCCTTAGATAAAAGGGGGCCAGCTCTGATACCAATTGTTGGACAACTGAGAGGGGGGGGGTGAATCAGTTGTCACCGTGCTTAAACAATTATATTTCTTTTAAACTCTTTGCAGAAACACTAAATGATGATCACATTAATGTAGGGAAATAAATAATGGCACATTCAACATTAGTCACACATATATGAGAAACACAGAGACAGATATTTCCCGAGGAAAACCATACAGGGTAAAAACCTCTTTTTCTTTATATGATAAGCAATAGTTACATTCTTTATATTATCATACATATGAGCACCAACTCATAATGAGGCTACAACCTCTATTTTGCAAGATGCTACTTCTTGAGAGCACCAACTCTACGTTTTCTCTAGCACCCACTAGAAGGAAGCACCAACTCCTTGGTTTCTCTAGCACCAACTAGAAGGAAGCACCAACTCCCTGGTTTCTCTAGCACAAACTAGAAGGAAGCACCAACTCCCTGGTTTCTCTAGCACCAACTCCCTGAGTATTTCCAGCACCAACTGGATGGAAGCACCAACTTCCAATCATACAGGCACCAACTTGTATAACAGAGAACAAGAGTTCTCCCTTGCACCACCTTGGTTTCTCTGGCTGCAACCAGATGGAAGCTACAACTCCTTGTGTTCAAGATACCCACTTGAACCTATGAGGACAACAGTCCTCCCTAGCACCACCCAACCACCCTGAAATATAGATCTTTGCTTCTAAAACTTATTACAGTGATATGATGTTTAACAATGGCTTACCAGACTCATCACTCTTCTGCTACATTTCATTGCTCTGTCTGCCTCATTGCCTTTCTGTACACATGAATTGTGTTGTTTGTTCTTCTTCTTTTTATGCTCTGTGCGCCATGTCCATTCACTGCATAGTTCCTCTTCCGTACTATTCAGCTGCTGCACTCTCCTCCTTCTTCACACATGAATCACTTTCACCACCAACAACCACAACAAACTCCAACAGCAACAACAACAGCAAGCCCATCTCTTCTCTGTACCGTGTATATATAGCTTATGTGCATCTTGTGCATGCAATATTCGCCATTCCTCTGCATGCTCATACCGCGCCAATCTCCTCCACCTCTCGAGTTCTCTTCTTGATCATCATGGTAACTCTTCAGCTTCTTTGGCCATTTTCCCACACGTTCAGCATCACTGGATGTTATGTTGAGATTCCTCAGCCTCTTTGGCAGTTGAGACTCTTCGTCTTCTCTATGACAGTTGAGCTCACCTTCTTTGTTTCAGTTACAGGCTTCCATGCACATCCATTTGTCAATCCCTTCTAAGAATAGTCTTCCTTCACTTGGACGAATCTTGGAGACTCTTCATCTCCTCTGCGATCACACCGAGGTCTCTTTGAATTCTCTAGCAGATGCCATGAATGGTTTCTGGCAGTTTCACTATGTCGTGCATTAGTAGCCCTCCGATCAACACTTGATCTGACGGTTCAGATTACATCACGATTTCACATATCGCGCTATCGAGATTCTTGATGTTAATAATCTTTGACATGTCCAACTCTCGATCCCCGAAACTTTGACAAGGACTGGAATCAACGATCCAGATTCAACCTTAATCTGACGGCTCTGATTACATCGTGATTTCACATATCGCGATATCGAGATTCCTGATGTCAATATTATTTGACATGTCCAACTCTCGATCCCCGATGCCACTCCATTGATTGGAATCAACGGTCCAGATCAAAGCTTAATCTGACGGCTCTGATAACATCGCGATTTCACATATCGCGATATCGGGATTTCTGATGTCAATATTCTTTGACATGTCCAACTCCCGATCCCTGATGCTTCTCCATTGATTGGAATCAACGGTCTATATTTGATCTTGATTCAACGGCTGCGATTTAAGTCACGATTTTTCATATCGAGGAATCGGGATTCCTATTGCAATGTTTCTTTGACATTTCCAAAACGCGATCCTCGAAAATCCGATGTAGTGTCCATCTGCTGATGTCACACATGGATTGACACGTGTTGAATACTGCCATGTGTCACTCTGATTCGTGACTTACATGTGCCTGACATGTTGAATCAATATGACACTTGTCATTACATCGTTGTGCCACGTGTTCCTAGATGACGTGGTCTGCTGATGTGAGTCGGGTCGACGGTCTAGTTCACATATTGATCTGACGGTTCAGATTCAGTCGAGATTTCACTCATCACGATTTCGGGATTCTTGATGTCAATATTCTTTGACATCTCCAACACTCGATCCTTGAAACTCCGACATGGACTGGAATCAACGGTCCACATAACCCCCTAAGATGGACGGTCCTCCTACTTCCGGGATTTGTGAGCCCTCTACTCCTTGCACTTTTAAAGGTCATGCAGGTTTTCCTCGATCCAACGGTGATCGGACCCTGCACTCAGATGTGACACCTCTAACTTCAATTATCCCTTCGGCTAAGCTCGTGGTCCACGTGACCTCCCCCTATATGACCACAACCAAACCTCCTCATCGAGGTTTTAGACTTTCCAATGTCGAAACATGTATGTCCTTAGGATTCGCGATCCCTCGAATCCCGATGCACTCTTTACGCACTAGCTCTCCTGGCTAGGTTTCTGTCCCATATGACCATTATCCCCGTGACCGCAGTATTACCACTCGTCCAGGTTTCGAGCTTTTCAATGCTGCAATGCATTGGCTCACAGGATTCCTGATATGTGAAATGCCAATGAGTCAACCCTCCTTTCGGGATTTCACCTTGGCTTTTCTCGATGGTAAACCTCATGCAACTCCTATCCAATCTGACGGCTGACGATATTTCTGAATGAGATCCAACGACTCTCGATCTATCCCATCTGTAGGCTTCTCTTAAGCTCCTCCTGCATGTAGAAACCAATGGTCCAGATCTTCTTCTTCAGTTGATCTGACGACGGTTGTTCTCCCTCCTGAGCTTTGCACACTTTCCTCCCAACCTTGGGAGAATTACCAGTTCTCAAAGGCCTCGACCTTTGTCTTCCTTCTCCTCTGCGAACTCCTGTATCTTGAGCTTTGTTGCGCGTGTTCTTGTTTTTCCATCGATGCACACTCTGATCCTGCCATCTTCACTGTTGTACTTTCCATCAATGACAAGCTTACGCTGCCTGTAACACATACCACACATCCTCTGCACTATCTCTTCTGATCTTATCGAGGTTTCTCTACAGCTTCTTCCAAAAATACTTCTGGTGCCCGTCTGTTACATTCTTCCTGTATTCATGCCATCTTCATTGCTGTAATTTCCATCAATGACAAGCATATGCTACCTGTTAAACATTTCCAACAGATAGAAGTTTGTGAGTGGGTTAAACAAGCCAAACACGTGTATAAACATAGAAATAAACTAAAACAAATAAGAAATAAATGTTATAAAGCATGAGAAACTTAGAACCATGAAAATCAAATAATGACCAACATAATGCTACCGATTGATCAATAGATTAGTAAGAAAAACACCGTAGAGAAAAATAGAGACGTATGAGTCCCCTCTTCCTCCTTGGGAGGGATCTTGAGTTCCCTAATGGAGAGATCTTCATACAATGGAAGAAACGGAAAATTTTGAATAACAACAATGCATATTCCTTCAAGAGGTGAGTGGAATGGCCTATTGCAATGGTGCTTGAAGGCTCCAAAGAGAAAATAGGATTCTCAAGGGAGAATTCTTGTAGCATAACAATACTATGAAGATCTTGGTTTCTTATACTCTCATTTATAGCATTGATACATGGAAAAATGTAATTGGTTCATAGTGTGAACAAGGGGCCTTTTAGGGCACCCTCTAGTCCTTGACCAACCTCCCACTCAGATTTCTCTCAGAAATGAGGGTCAAATTGTGTTGGGGGTTGGTCCATAGTTGGTTGAGGGACCGACAAGATCCATAGTTGGTCCATAGTTGGTTGAGGGACTGACAAGATCCATAAATGAGTTGTTCATAGAAGTTTGGATCTTTTCTTGTACACAGTCATGCACATGGAGCATTGTGTGTGCTGAGGGATTTGTTGGCCCACACACACTGCGCACTATGCACGTGCTTCCTTTGGGGAATCTATGCATTTCAATTTTTGACCTAATTTTATAGTTTTTTCCTTTTGAAAAGAATTTCAGTGTTGTAGGTGGACTAATTTATTTTTGCATTGATTTGTTTCTTTAACCATTTGTGTGCGATGTTGCAGATGATTTTTCAGTGATAACAATTGCCCCCTAATGTGTGAGGTTAGGAGCATGCGTATAGCTGAAATAAATCAATGTTTCTTTTGCTAAGAGTGTCGTTGTAATGAAGAGTGAAGAGAGGAATTGTAAGAGAAATCCTCCAGAGGGAGAGGAAAAACCATGGGACCCAAACCTTTTGAGAAAAAAATAAAATATTTGTACAAATGAGGTGGACATGCCCCATGCTCATGTCATGTAACCAAAATGTGAGATTGTAACAAAAGATGTATGTTGATGTAAATAAATATAATGCCCTTGTGGTGGTTGATAATGAAAGATGGTAGTTTTGAATGGTGAACAGACTCTGAAGTGAGGCAAGGACAACTGTAAGAATTGTCGATGACTCGTAGGCACTGATGTCCTAACGAATTCATAGGTCTTCGACTAGTATGAAACAAATCAAATAGTCGCATTGTAAGACCCACCGAAACATGAGAGTTTGTTGAATTCGAATGTTATGGAGGTCAACAAAATCCAAGAGAAATGATGATTCTCTTCAGGTCATCCGAGACACCTCATTGTAAAGGTAATGAGAGTCAAGATAATGTCTCCCTTCTTTGAACTATGTTGATGTTGACAAAAAGGAAGATGTGACTCCAAGAAGAAAAGGGCTTAGTGAAATCCACTGAGATGATATCAGGTACTAATGGGTAACATGAACGAAGTCAAGATTCGGGGAAACTCAAGACTTCCCTTGGTTGGGGAATTTTTTAAGGATGATTCGCAACAATTGTAAAACTGGATCTAGTGTCATGGGAATGACTAGATACAGTGTTAAACTGTGCTAGAGGCTAACAAAGTGGACAAACTCAGAGATCATGGTTGTATGGACTTGGGATACTCAAAGTTTGTGAATGATGTCAGTATGAAAAGAGAGAGGATGCCCCAACCAAGGGAAACATGGGTTGCTTTTCCAGGAAAAAATAAGTTCATCATGGGTGACTATGAACAAAGATAAGTAAATGTTGGAAACAAAGTATTTTTACAATTACTAAAGAAATAAAGAATAATTTGGGTTGAGTATACGGATACAGAAATAGGTGCCCTAATGAAAGATGTCTTGGCTTGTTAAGGCACAAGTTTGTGGAAGAAAAATGGTGGAGGGTGGCAACCCCATGGGTGGGTTTATGTATTAGGTAAGTGAATGGAGGACAATCTATAGATGGGAAAACTTATGGTGGATGATATCAATTGATAATGATATTGTTGAGGTGCAGTCAATAGAGCCGAGATGATATGACCTAGGAGTCCATTGGGAAAGCTATCAACATGATGAGAAGAAGTATTGGGTTCATTCTTAGAAGTGAATAAGACTATCTAGACTCCCATCCCTAGGGGGTGAAATAAAAATGAGTGTCGAGTTTCCAAGGGGAACTATGAATGGGACAAATCTTGTGGGGAAGAGTGCTACTGGATGACAGTACCCAAATGCAGCAAAGGTAACAGCACTGCAGAGACAAATGTAAGGACCCTAAAGGCAAATGTCAGAGGGTATGAATGGGAGATGCAATTGATTAACAGAGGGAATAATTACCTGCCAGTGTTGAACATATACTTGAAGGGGTTGTAAAATTATGGAACAAGTACCTACACACATGAAAACCAAATACCTGACGTGAACAATATATGATGATAAAGAACATATAGCAGTTATTTGATAAAATTGAACATGAGCATGCATACCTGAACATGACGTGATAACAATTCTCCTCTAGGGCCAAGTTCAGATGATGGTCCGGGGAATGTGAATGTG
The DNA here is from genome assembly GCA_009831015.1 of Picea engelmannii. Classification (NCBI taxonomy): domain Eukaryota; kingdom Viridiplantae; phylum Streptophyta; class Pinopsida; order Pinales; family Pinaceae; genus Picea; species Picea engelmannii. Next base: position 12,680 of record ML818081.1, read on the forward strand.
TAGATGGTGGGACTAGGATCCTGTGGCTGAGAATGGATCAGAAAATGGAGGCTCTAGGCTCCTCTAACATAGTGTGTAAGTTTGGAAAAAGGGGATATATTTGGATGTTGGGCCCACAATGCCACCTCATTTGCACCTGTCACCATAGTTGAATTGATGAGAGTGTGTTGAGGAGATTTGGATATTGTGGGAGCACGAGGCTACCAATCCAGCAGTGGCGAGAGACAAGTTAGTGTTCCTATCCTCATGCATTGTGTGAAATTATTAGAATTTAGGTAGGGACTGTACAGATGGCCATATAGGGGATTTTTTGGTTAGGGGCCCACGAGTGCATGGGAAAAGGATGAATACTCCTGCACATGTGTATGGTTATAATACATTTTCTGATGCATAGTGTGCGGTTGTGCTAGACACAACCGCGCATGTGGGTGTAGGGGAGGAAAATATAGGTGCACATGAGATGCGTGCCTATCTGACTAAAAAATTCACACTGATGCATGGTTGTTTCTCAGACGACTATACATTAGTGTGCATTTATGAAAAGAACAGGCACGCACATGTGCACATGTCTAGGTGACAGCTGCGGAGTTTTTTCTAGGACAGCTACGCATAATTGCACAACTGTGCAAAGAACAGGCATGCACATGTGTGTACCTGTCTGGGTTAAAGTCGCGCATTGGAGGCAAGGATAAGGGGTTTGAAATGTTAAAGTTTTTATGATTTTTATGGATTATGAGGCTGATAAAGTGTTTTTGTGTGGATGCAGGTGATCAAGAGACTCTAAGAACACGATTCCAGTGCACTGGAAAGAGTGTGACTGGGACCGTCTATGGGAGACAGTGAGAGAGAAGCCGTGCATGAAAAGACACTTGGCAGCCTACGGGTTACTAAACTTCTTCGACTGCCTGTTGATATGGTCATAGGATTTCCTTCTTTGGTATATTATTGTGATGTGGAGCACTGATCTGCAGTGCTTCATAGTGAGAGGACATGATTTGACATTCTCGGTTGTCGAGGATGTGTATTTCTTGACAGGGCTCCCATTCTATGGGATGGCCCTTCCTATTGACCCCCAGCTGTCGGGGGACGAGTGAGTGGTTGACTTGGTGATTCACCACTTCTCGAGATCAAACCTGATGTTAGGTTCGATCATCCAGATTGAGGTGATCAATGACCTTCTGACATAGTGCATCGTCGCTATGGTAGTGAGGATATACAGATCCATGGGGACTCAGTAGATCACTGGAGGTCATCTGAGGATAGTGGAGTGGGTCCTTGAAGGAGACCTTTTTTACTGGGGTCTCCTTTCGCATACAAGGATTATGGGATAGGTGAACTGGTGTCGGTGATATGACTTTGGGGACTTTTCTTTTGGGTCCATTCTAGTGGCCTAGTTTCTAGAGAGGGTGCCTTTGTTGTGCCTAAGGATTATTCTTGAGCTCGCGGGCCACGAGAGCCATGAATGATGTGGTGGGAACATGTTGTTACACGTCAAAATTACTTAGTTGGATAAGTGTTGCATATTCCTCTCAATTGTCGTAAGTGTCGCATCCTCCTTACAACTTTCGCAAGTGTCACAAGTTGGTCACAAGTGTCGCAAATGATGTTCGAACATACTGCCATGCCAATGACACTAAGGAGACACTTAAAACATATCATGTTCTTGATTTGAAGAAGAAGAACTGGTTTACTGAATTCAAATAACTCTTGACACCTAAAGAGAGCTCTAAAACAAAGGTTTTGAGGGGGAGCGCTCCCCTATATCATCCCTAGAAGCGTTGGCGCTCCCCTACAAGGCTTCAAGGAGCGTTATAACACTCCCCTGCCCCGTCTGAAGGAGCGCTGCTTATCTTGAGAGCACTGGCGCCCCCCCCAAATCTTACCAAGGAGCGTTACAGTGCTCTGATGCCCCTTCTAAGGGAGCACTGCCTAATCTGAGGCAGTAGTTGGCCTGTTGAGGAGAATAAGGGGAGGATATTTCGAGATTAGGAGGTAGTCGTATTCAAATTCTTGGTTTCATCAAGAGATCCCTGATCTGTGGAGGAAGTTACCAACTTGTTCTAAAGATAAATCAAGAGGTTAAGCTCCTCTTAAACTATATAAGCAGGCTCTATGATGGTGGAAAGGGGGAAGAACTGCTAGTATGAAACCTATGATCTTGGAGGAAATACACAGTCAGCCAGAAGAGAGTGATCAGTGACGCTGTTGTTATCCAAGTTGTGGAGATTTCAGCCAAGGGTTAGATGAAGAGGACTTGACGAAGTTGTCGCATTCGCATCTACGATTGTAAGTACTGTTGTCATTATTCTCATCAATATGACACGCTTGGCTTGTTTCTTTCTAGTTTGTGTGTAATGTTACATGAACTTATCATTAATTGATAGATCTATTTTCAAGCTAACATCAATAGAGTAGGAAGTTGTTGTATCTTCTTTGTCTGTAGAACTCAGCGAGGAGCAAAAGATTGGAGTGCAACTCAGAGCGTGCAGGGACAAACGTCGATAAAGAGGTACTTCCATCATCCTTCCTTCTCATGTGTTAGTTTAGATAGATTTGAAAGGAAGTCAGTGTCCACGTTAAGCATTTTCTGTCTAGAGTTAAGATCAAGCTCTTAGAGGCGATCTACCTGTCCGCAGGGAGATTTTCCTACAACAGAAATTGGCGACTCCACTGGGGAAATAGCCTCAAATCGAAACTTATTATTTTGATTTTCTCCTCATTGACCTAGTTTTACCCCTTGATTGTTTCAAACCTGGTTCACTCCTCTTTTGATTGGTTTCATGAGCTGATTGGCTCCTTACCTCATCATACTCAGCATAATTGTCGGAATTGAATTGCAATTTTTTGATTTTTTGACATTTTTGGGAGTTTTAGACCCTAGCACCCCTATCCTAGTGTTAACAGAGTGCCAACGCTCCCCCGTAGCTTTGCACAGAGAGCTATAATGCTCCTTGCCTTTGGCAACAGAGCCCCATCCCTCTTTGGCCCAAAAAACCTTCCAGAATTGCTTTTTCTGGGTTTTGCCTCTGTGTCTCTTCTACTGAGTAACCTTGTGAGTCAATGTTTCTTCCCTTTCAGCCTTGACATCTGTCTTTTTGAAGAATGAGCATCTTACTAGTTGGACCTTGTAGCCTTCTTCACTATTGTTGCTGAGTTTTTCTGTTGATTAGAGTCCAAGACTCATGCGTTGTCTTTCTCTCTGTTTAACTGAGTAAAAACCCTGGTGAAGGTCATCAAAGGCCTACAGACATCTTCATCTTAATTTTAGTCAAGATCATTGTTCTTCAACCTTTTATTTTGGGTGTGAAGTTTGTTTTTCTCTTTGATTGTTTCTTTTATTTTTCTTTTCGTTTTGATTGCAACGAAAGGGTGTATTGTTTGTATAACTTTTGCTTGTGCTAGTTTGATTTTCATTCATACAAGACGATAATTATCAAGACGAGCATTGTGTTGAATTGATCATTATTCATATACAAACAAAAAAAATAATATTCATGATTGATTGTGCATATTAGAAGGCATCTCAAAAGTTTTAGCATTGCATCAAGATTTGATTGAGAAAAAGAATTGTTTGAGGACATTCCTTAATAGTGCTTGTTAGTGAAAAGAACTTTCTCTCTCCCTTAGATAGATGTTCATCGAAATGAAATAATTTATTATCATATTTGATGCATTCTTTGGGTCTGAGTTATAATTCCATTTGTTTCACTTCCATGCACCCCTTTTCATAAAGAACAGCCATAAAAATCAACGCTAATTAAAAATTATTTGGAACTTTTTCTTTTCTAGGATCCTCCACCAACAGTAGAATAGGCTTAGTAATTTGGATTAGGCTGTGAGCATAACTCTCCAAAGTTTCCAAAACAAACACTAGCATCCTGAGTTAGGGAGAGTCAAATCCAGTTATCGTATAAGTCTGCCTGGGATCCCCCTCTCACACAGGGGTTACACATGAGGTCGCATTCGGGTAAGCTACGAGGACTAACCCTCTGTGGTTTAACTGATTGTGGTGGTCAGATCATATTATGGGGATCACATTGAGGTAAATCCACAATTATTGCGTGGAAGCCTTTTAGTTGATTTCGGACTTGATACCCTACCCGTACGTTCGGATCGAACTGTCGACTGTCCCCGCCCAGGGGCTGACTGCAAATTGGTAACCTTAGTGGCCATAATCTTTAGGGTCTTACACAAGGTGACGGTGACGAGAAGTCTCACTGTACCTGCAGTAGACATTGGTCAAACTCATTCGGGCACCTTGGAGGGTAAATCCACAATTACTGCGTGGAAGCTTGCACCAAGGCATAAGTCTGTTAAGCAGGTCGCCATTGTAACTGTTCCACCCTATCCCCGCCCCTTCTGGACTTGATCACGTGATGTTGGATTTCATCACAAACTAGTATGGTCATCAAAAGAAGGTCCTCTTTGCCTGGTTGTGATTCTTAGATTTTTTTAGCGTGTGTTGTTTCTTTTCGTTAGTTGGCCATAGATTTCTTTCGCCGACTCTTTTCCGCCAACACCGACCCTCCACGCCGCTCGCGGAGGCTACAGGGACTTCCTCCAGAAAATATGGAAGGAAACACCCCTTTACCCCCTCATTCCATGGAGGAATATCCTCAACAGAGTGAGGTTCAAAATACTACAACTTCCCAGGAATAAGTTCCCATTCCTTTGGAGAATTTTCGAATTGTTTCAAAATCTCGGGAATCTTACCGCATTCCGGAGGGATACGAACGACAGATCCTCCACTTGAATTCCGTTGGAGAATTTGTTGTCGTTAATCCTTCTAACATTCTGGTTGGGCCTTCTCAAAACCCTTTAGCCAATGACCCTTTTTGGACCACAGACGTTGTTCGAAGTCCACCACGACTGGTGCGAGATCTTTATGGAACAGGGAAGGTGTCGATGTACCTTTTTCCTATACCATACCTCCAAATCATTTCACCAGTACCACCACTTTCACAGCCACACCACATGTTGGTCCGAACACACCTTCCGTTGGCCCAAGGTCTACTATTCCCCTCCAGGAAGCCCATTCGACAATAGCCCCACACATTCTGACTATTCCCGCCGGTAACGCAGTAGTTAATCAAGCTCCGATTGGCACACCTATAACACCAAGACCTACACTTCCTTTTGGATTCAGGGCACTGAATGCTTCTACTGCCACCACTGCCCAAACCACTACCCAAGTTATACCGGGAAGTTCCATACCTATCTAACAACCTGGAGGGACCGGTCTTGGTGGTCCTAACCCGATCGACGGCACCGGTCAGTCATTGACGTCTGGTTCTCAAATCCCAGGAAATCTACCTCAAACTAGGGGGCATCCTCCCACCGGAGGACAAATCCCATTCGGAGGGAACCTTAATTCTGGGGGGCATTCTCCCACTGGAGGAAAAATTCCATTCGGAGGGAACCCTAATGCTGGGGGGCATCCTCCCACCGGAGGACAAATTCCATTCGGGGGACACCCTCATGCTGGGGGGCAGCCTCAATTCGGATTCTACCATCAACCACACGGACAAAATGTGTCCATCGCACCCAATCCGTGGAGCGTCCCTTTTCAAGGAAACCCACAGTTCTCAGCAGGACAAAATGTTCAGACTCCGCAACAACCCCCTTATGGACAAATACCAAACCCACCCTATAACCCACAAAACCCATCCGGTTATCCTCCGCTCACACATACTTCTCAAAACATCTCAAATCCTGTGTACCTTGGCCAAAACCAACCTCACATGAGAGGGCCCATGAGTTACAATTATCCACATAACCCAGTATTGGGCCCCACTGGTGTCCCTCTGCCACACCAACATTACCCACAGGTTAACCGACAACTACCTTTTCTAGCTACCCTGGATCTTCCAGACTTGTCTCAGTTGACGAATGATCCTATTTATCATTCTCCGGTTTGGCCAGCTATTCCAGCTAAACTTCCTTCTGATATCCCAAAATTCGATGAAAAGTCCAGAGAAGACCCGAACAATCAAGTGATGACTTTCCATTTGTGGTGTTCATCCAACTCCCTCATGGACGATTTGATTCATTTGCGTCTTTTCCAACGAACACTTACAGGTTCAACAGCGAAATGGTATATTGAATTACCACATGCATCTTTTCACGATTTCAACTCCCTCGCCATGTCCTTCCTCACGCACTTCCAACAACCCATTTGATACGAGACGGGTACTGAACTATTAACCTCCCTTCATCAGACAACTTCCATACATATCTCCAACCACATTCATGAATGGAGATGATGACGAAAGCTAATCAAAGCGGTCATTCCTGACCAATCATTAGAGGAATGGTTCATGAAATCATTGTTACCCCAAATTGCTCATGACGTTGCCATGGGTGGTGTCATCACCGAGGAAGAAGCCAATCTGGTACTCTGTATGAGTTGATACCGAATGCTACCCGTGCCACTAACGATCCATCCAAAACATCGACTGCTTCGCATGCAGATGGAGTTATTGGCTTCGTCAAAACCCAATCTGCTACCTAGTCTACTAGAAGGATCCAGCGGCCCGCTTCAGCAGCTGCTCCCAGTTCGAATGCACCCTCTTCTACCCCCCCTCAAACTCAGGTCTCTGATGTGAATGTGGTCCAATCGACCCCTTCACAACAACTTGGGGGAAAGAAGAAAGCGAGAAACAAACCAAAGAAGAACAATAACAAGGAACAACCCAAAACCCAACCAAAAACCCCTGCTTCCGAAAAACAACCGCAACGAAAACCAAAATTCCCATGTCTCATTTGTGGTGACGATCACTACACTCGAGACTGCCCACATCGCGATGAAGTGGCCAAACTTTTCAAAGGAAATTCACAACCCACTGTGCTCACCCAACCTTTTTCGCAACAACAATCGTTTGTTGCACAAACTCCCACGTCGAGGGGTAGTTCCAACCAACCCCATGATGAGGCCTCGACAAGTTCTCACATTTACATGTTTAACGGATTTAATCTAACTACTCGCCCTGCGACATATGACACGGTATTTAAACCTGATAAACCGAAGATTGCTAACGATTCTCCCTCAGACCCGTTGCCATCCTCCGTCAATCCTCCGTCTGTTAGCCCTCCATCCGGGCCACTCCAGATCGAGAAACCTTCTTTTGACTCTATCCTACGCCCTCCTAAGAGCACCATCTGGAAATCTACCTTCAATCCTAATTCACTGGCTGCCCAAAATTACAACATTGTAGAAGATTTGGCCCAAGCCCCATGTGCCATGTCCGCCTTGGAAGTTCTACAACACTGCCCTAGCCAATGTAGAACACTCTTAGCCGCTTTTGATCCTGAGTCATCAAACAACATCACGTTTAATCTGGACGATCATCAACTGCGACTCTCCCACCAGCTAGCTTTCCAAATCGATGTTGTTGTTCACAATCAACAAATCCACCGGACTATCCTGGATGAGGGAGCCTCCACCTGTGTCATGTCTCTAGCCTGTTGGAAAGGTTTGAAATCACCAGCCCTTAACAAATCCGCTACCATGTTACGCACCTTTGATGGACGAGGTTTTCATCCTCACGAATTATTACAATCCCTAGCCATTCAGTTGGGCGGAAAAACTGTTACCATTGACGTCGAGGTGGTCGATGCTCCCCTCAATTACAACCTACTACTTGGAAGAAGTTGGTTCTACGCTATGAATTTCGTCGCCTCGTCGGTGTTTCTATGTGTACAATTCCCCCATCAAGGAAAAATTGTTACCGTCGATCAGTTTGATTTCTGTACACCCGACGCTCGCATCCCTACTACCAACAACATTCCTTTTTTGGGAGACCACCCAGTTACGTATGAAAGCGTTGGTGTTGTCTTATTGAAATATTCTAGCCTCATGGGTACTCTCCCTACACCACTTCCACCTACTGCACATCATATTTCCGTTGTCAATATGATCTCGACTATTCCTTATCAATCCCTGGAATCATCTGACCCTTGGGTTATGCCTATTCCTCTGGAATTCGATGTGCTCGGTGACACTATGTCACCCAACCCAGCCGAGGCTGCATACATAGCCATTCAATCTGCCTCTCCCTCTTCGAACACTTCACATTCATTGGCACCCAATACTTACTCGGTGCCCTCGTGGTTGGATTCCCTATCATCTGTTGTCGATTACATTTCCCACATTTTTCCTTCGGACGAATCCATCATGGAAATGCTTAGCATTGACGATCTACCCTGGGATGATAACCACCATCGATCCTCTTTTCTTCCACCTTTGGAAGAAATCCACCAAGACATATGATATGTCTTCCCTCCCGATGTTACCGAAACTCCGCAATCTCCTATCCTCACACAAGATACTCTCTCTGAGGGGAACATGGGTAACATATCCACCACGATCACGATTGACATTTCAATCAAAGAAGGTGTTGTGGAAAACATCAACCTTGGTGCTAATTGCACACCCGACAAAGTGGTTTCTTACACCACTTTGTTCAAAGCATTCTTCGATGTCTTCGCATGGAGTTACGAGGAAATGTCAGGGATCGACCATTCAATCGTCATACATGAAATTAAAACTTACCCTGACGCGAAACCGGTTCGGCAAAATCTTCGCCCAGTTCATCCCAAGAAAATCGCAGCTATAAAGGTAGAAGTTGAAAAACTTCTAAAATCTGGCTTCATCTATCCCGTCCCTTTAACTGAATGGGTCTCCAACCTTGTTCTGGTTGCTAAGAAACAAGGGACCATCCATGTTTGGGTTGACTATTGAGATCTCAACAAAGCTTGTCCCAAGGACAACTACCATATGCCCTTCATCAACCAAATTATCGATAATTGCATGGGGAGCGTAATCTTCTCTTTCATGGATGGTTTTTGTGGATATAACCAAATTGAAATCTTGCCTGCGGATCAACACAAGACAGCCTTCATATGCCCTTGGGGAACTTTTGCCTACCGTAAGCTACCTTTTGGCCTTAAAAATGCTGGGGCTACTTTCCAGTGAGCCATGTCATATGCTTTTCATGACATCAAACATATAGCAGAACCATATCTAAACGATTTACCCGCACATTCGCTAAATCGATCCGATCACATTGATCATTTACGCGCAATTTTTCTGCGATGTAGGTTCTACCGTATTCGTCTGAAGCCACACAAATGAATTTTCGTTGTCGAATCTGGCCGACTCCTCGGTTTCATTGTCTCCAAAGATGGGATCAGGGTGGATCCCTTAAAGATCAAGGCCATCTTAGCCTTACCCCCACCCACCAATTTAACCCAACTCCAAAGTTTTCAAGGCAAAGCAACCTTTCTTCGCCATTTCATCTGCAATTATGTCAAGATCACTAAAGGATTTATGCAGTTACTGCAAAAGAACATCTCTTTCATCTGGGATGACGCCGCTCAATGGTCATTCGACGCTCTCAAGCACGCTTTAACCCATGCGCATTTGTTACATCCTCCTGAATATACAAAGGATTTTATCCTTTACTTGGCTGCTTCTACTTCCACCATTGCGATGGTGTTAGTTCAAGAAGACCCCAACGGCGCAGAACATGTGATTTATTATCTGAGCAAGAGTTTATCTAGACCCAAACTCATATATTCGCATGTTGAGAAACTGGCTTTGGTAGCCGTCATCGCTGCCCAAAGGTTCCGCCACTACATCTTATTACGCACCACCACGGTAATCGCAAAATCCAACCCTATGTACCACGTCTTGACACGTCAAGTACTTGGGGGAAAATATTCAAAATGGATCGTTATTCTTCAAGAATTCTACCTTGAGTTTACGAAGGCTAAAGCTAAAAAATCCTTGGTGTTTGTCGAGCTCATCTATGCTCTTCCTCGTGTCGATGAAAACATTGAACCTAGAGATTCTCTCCTCGATGAATCTCTCTTCCTCATCAGCACCTTTGACCCTTGGTACGGAGACATTCTCCTCTACCTTCAAACCCAACGTTTTCAGCCCAACATCTCTCGCGAAGAGCGTCGACGTATTCGTCACCACTCTCGTCGCTACATCATTCTCAGCGACACTTTGTATCGTCGTGGTATTGACACCATCCTTCGGCGATGTCTGATTCACGAGGAGGCTGAACCCATTTTAAACGATTGTCACCTTGGTGCCTGTGGTGGTCACCTTTTCGGGATGGCCACAGCCCAAAAAATCCTACGTGTCGACTACTTTTGGCCCTTGATTTTCAAAGATTGCATCGAGGCTATCAAAAAATGCCCACCCTGCCAAATCTTTACCAAGAAGGCACACACCCACCCTATGGCGCTGCATCCCATTATCGCCATCATCCCCTTTTCCAAATGGGGCATTGATTTCATGCAGTGTAAACCTACCTCAGCCGGGGGGCACAGTTACATCATCGTCGCTGTCAACTACTTCACCAAATGGGTTGAGGCTACGCCTACCTTCCTGAATGATGGTCGTAATACAACTCTATTCCTCTTCAACCACATCATAACTCGTTTTGGTGTACCACGTGCCATTGTCACTGACCATGGTGCACACTTCAAAAACCAGATGATGAGCGAGTTACATGTCAAATTGGGTTTTCTCCATGAAAACTCATCCCCTTACTACCCTCAGGCGAACGAACAAGTTGAGGCTATCAAGAAAGTCCTAAAAACCATGATTCAACACATGGTAGGGGAAAACAAAACATCATGGCATTTACAACTGTTCTCCTCTCTCTGGGCCTATCACACCTCTATGAAAACTTCAACTGGATTTACTCCTTTCCAGTTGGTCTATGGCATTGAAGCCGTCCTACCAATCGAGTGTGAGATTCCATCACTCAAAATGAAAGTAGAACTCCTGCCCCATACTTCTGCTGAAGAAGAATGATTCTTGTATCTATCCAAACTGGACGAAACACGTTGCGATGCTACTCTCATCAATGAGGCACATCAGAAACGAATTAAAAGTCAATATGACAAATCCGTCCACCCTCGGACTTTCGCAGAAGGAGACTTAGTCCTCGTTTACGACCAAGCTCACAATAAATTGGGGACAGGAAAGTTAGAACCCATGTGGCACGGTCCTTACATCGTGAAGCATGTCTTACATAAAGGTGCCTACGAATTAGTTGATCATTATGGAATTTCCCTGGGAGAGCCCCGAAACGAGCTTTACCTCAAGAAGTACTATGCCTAGGTCACCTAGCATCTGTACTTTGTACATTACTATATTTTAGTTTGGTGTGTCTATTTATTTTGCGTGCTCGAGTCTTTACCATTTCCACTCATGACTATGCATGTGTTTTCATGTTCAGATGATGTCTTCCTTTCCTATCTTTTTTGGGTTCGCGGATGGCGCCAGCCGACATACCCTGAACATTGCTTCAGCAGCTTCGGTTATTTACCAATTTGATGAGGTGGTGAGTTCAAGAGGCATTTGTTTAGGACCAGCAACCAACAATATGGCAGAATATCACACTGTCATTGGACTGTTGACCCAAGCCTCCTCCCTAGGTATCTCCCATATCATTATTTACTTAGACTCCCAACTCGCGGTTTATCAACTCAACCGCATATACGCTATCTGTAGTCCTATCCTGCTATGTCTACACTTGCAAGTTCGTCGTCTCGAACGAATGTTCAATTACATTGAATATAGACACATTCCGAGAGAACTTAATAGTGTTTTGGATTCGTTAGCTAATTATATCATGGATCGGTATCTTGCCCACATATAAGATTCAAGGAAAGCAAACTGTACATTACATGTAAACTAAAACACACCACAGACATCATCATTTACAAATCACTGGCATCATAAAAACTCGAAACTGTATATATATATATATATATAGATATATAGATATATATATGGCGTGACTGAAATGTTTGTATTACATCAAAAAGTATGTAGAAGAGAAAAATATTGGGTGTTTCCACCCATACAATGTTGCCTGACAAGGCATACAAAATATGATCACTGGAGAGACTCTAATCTCCCCACACTACATTGTGTTGTGAGTAACACACTACTGTGTGCACTACACGCCTCAACAGAGAATTGATATTCTCCAGTACTCCTACAATGTGTTGATGCAGATGTAAAGGCACTTCCCCCCTCCGCAGAGGAGGGATGCCCGTCGTAAGGCCTTGGAGGTTTCTCTCAACCTCCCAGAGACCTACTGCTGGTACTGCTGGATCTGCTGCTACCAGGATGCCTCTGCGACGTCCTGGTACCGGTATATCAGTCGGGTGCACTGCTCCCTTGTCTGCATGTTGAAAACAATACATCTGTTAAAACTCTTCTACATACCCAAAAAAATATATATACATCAAAAACTTAAAAACAAAAACTAGACAAGGTATGGCTCAGTCTCTTACTTGACTCATCCCAGTATTCCCCCACGGGAAAAATCAAGTCCATGCTCCCACGGAAATCTACATCAATATAAGGGAAGTCCTCGATCCAAAGGTACTTCCGTCTCAGCCAGGAAAAGAAATTGCCAGTGAAATGGAACTCTAACTCCGACACTAGCCTCGGAGACAGACTAGTCCACCTCTCCATCCTAGGTTCATCCACTGGTCGCACCGCCAGTGCTATCCGAGGCTACATATTAGGGATGCGCTCTAGAAAAAATGAGACCAAAAATGAACCGTAACCAAACTGCTTCTGTCCAGTCCTACATCGTGAGATTTGTTCCTTCACATTTCAAAGGAACGTTGCACTCTAGTTGAACAGTGTTGGTTCCAAACACTGAACACCGTAAGCCACCTATGATCTTGATTCCAGATGGTCACTAGTGCTGCCTGTCACGCTTGTGATAGCAAATAGTATAGACCAGAGGGGAAAATCTCGAATATCCTTGATAGGGATTCTACCCCCTACCAGCCTTGCTCCTGGAATGCGGTGGCGTGCCAGGTACACGTCCACCTGTTCAGGTAGCGCCCGCTTCCCGGAGAACAATATGGGGACCCCTCTTTTCGAGAGGTCGGTCAAAAAGTACACGTCTTCTAACTCAATTGTTAAAAGTTGTGTACCGATTTAGGATCCTTGTTCTGCAACATCCCAAAGGCCAATCATGTGTTCGAGCAATAAAACCTCTTTCTTCATCTTTTGTAACTTGAATAATTTGAGCAAACCGTAAGCTCGCAAAGAGGCCTGGGTACGAGGACTCCATAAGGCGGCTAAGTCATCCATCTCATGTTCCCTCTCATTCCATTCAATAATGATTGTCGAACTTACCTACAAAACAAAAAAACAAATCAAGAAATTCATTATTTCCACGTTTTGGCAATTTCGGCAATTTTCAAAAGCAATTTAAAACATGAAATAAGATCCCCACATCATTTTAAAGTAACCACACACTCTTTTTAACCACCACGCCCTCTCCTAAGAATTTAACATTCATCAAACAATGATAAAAACGTTTTAAAAGATCAAAACAATTTTATGGCTGCGTGGGCATGTGTGGGGGATTTCCCATGGATTTTTTGCTAAAAAACGACCCATCTAATTAACTTCTAGGGCGTTGGCATCTTAACCATCCATTCCTAGGACGGTTTTGCAAAACAAATCTCGTTTTCCCATTGATTTTTAAAGAGGCCGAATTGGTTCTAATTGGGGCAACTTAGGGCTTCGTGTTTTAAAATAAATAATGCTATGAAAATGAATGTGAAACCATGCAATTGAAAGAGAACGAGATGTACACCTACCTGGTCTGAATGGTGAGCGAAATGGTCGACCGTAGCTCTAGCATCAAACAAAACAAGATCCACTTCAAACTAAGAATCACCACTACTCCAAAATCCTTGCAAAATGAAATGGTAAATAAATTTTCAAATCAATTGTTATTTATAAATTTTCATTTTTTATAAGGTATGGTATTTTTTTGGGTTTCTCTAATGATATAATGGCTTCACTAAACCCTGGTTTGTAGTTTTGGCATCGCAGGTTTCCTGGCAGTCTTGATGGATTATTCACCTTGTCGCACTTATGAGCATAGTCTTAGTTCGTTCTCGAGCTCGATAATATGAGAACGTAACCAGGTAAACTTTTATCTCTTTTTCGGACCCGTACGGATACAAACACACGAAAAAGGAACCCTCCTAGAGTCTCCTTTAAACCCTTTTCAGACTCTCTAAATATGAAAATATTGTCGAGTGATCTTGCTTCCTTTCACACTCGTTAAAAGGTCAGAAAGGGCATCCTCCGAGCGATAGTTTAACCCTTTTTCGGTCTCGTTGGACTACTGTACGAAAAAGGAACTGAGAGAGTTCTATTTTAAGTGTTTTTCCAAACTCTATAATCCCGAAAAACCTTCGAGTTTTCTGTCTTTGGACTCGTTAAAGCACACATCGACAGACCCATATGGGACTGAACTCTTACTTCTTCCAGTTCATTAAACAAAGGAAGAGGAACTTACCGAAGGTGATTTATATTGAGCACGTGTTATCCTCCTCGATCTCATTAAACCAAAAAGAGGTACTCATCTATCTGGATAGGGGAAAAATTGAAAGGACCAAGCCAAGAAGTCTCTTGAGAACATCATCCAACACTTCTTAGAGTCGCCCTTGAACACAACACTTTGTCATTTGCACATATCATAATCCACTGAACCTCTGCACTGAGCCAATCCTTTGAGTTCCTTTCGCTCCTTTGGGTCACCCGACGCAAGTCACGATACCCACTGCATAGTTTTGGTCCATGTCACGTTTTGTTGTTGTACCTCAGTGTTCAAGGGAAGTATCCGTCTCGAGAGTCAGCCATCCCAAATATCTTGCCTCAAAAATTGTGTCAGTCCATGTCCGTTTGATATGCCAATTACATCTCCAAGTCTGTTTCATGTCGTTGATGGGGGATACATCAAGGCCCTCCCTCGACGAGTCTATTCCTATCGACTCCAACACATTATCTAGGAATCAGACTTAGAAACCAATTAGTACTTTGGGACCTGCATGCCTCAATGGCAGGCCTCCTCACGTTTGGCAGTGGGTTTACATCATTGACCCCTGATCGAATGATTCCACGAATGTTCGACTTAATCTTATCTATTCACATTCACTGGAATGTACTAGGGTACCTTGGAAATCATTGACATTAATGGTGATCTCCCTCGCACTTGTTAACGGTTCACACCATTGACCGGTAATCAAGTGGTTTCTACCATGTTCGACGTCAAGACATCTATTCGCATGGTCAGATTCGTACCATATTGGGATTGGTAAGAAGACCCTGGGTTGAGAGATCACTTTGATATATGCTTTGCCCAGGCTGCGAAGGAATTACTATTGGAAAAAAAACACATACACTGTAACATAGATCCACTTTGTATTGGTCGTGGCTATGTCTTGTCATCTCATAGATCCACTGTGTATTCTTTGTGACTACGATCAGTCCGAGTCATCAGAGTATAGATCCACATTGTATATTCGATGGCTATACCTTTTTATCAATACAATTATGGATCTGCAATGTATTTTATGGCGGCCATATCTTGTAAAGTGTTGATCACCCAAGCATAGGTATTCCTGCCTTGGGTTTTGAAATATGTCATGATATTTGTTGGATGTTTGTGTGCAGCTTCTGTCAGGTTCCCCGAGTATATACCCTTGCTTGGATGTCTACAAAGTATTTCAATTATCAGTTGCTTCTAACTTCATACTTTGGGGGGCAATCTATTACACGTCAAAATTACTCAGCTGGATAAGTGTCACATCTTCCTCTCAATTGTCGTAAGTGTCGCATCCTCCTTACAACTTTCGCAAGCGTCTCAAGTTGGTCACAAGTGTCGCAAATGATGTTCGAGCATACTGCCATGTTGATGAAACTAAGGAGACACTTAAAAAATCTCATGTGCTTGATTTGAAGAAGAAGAACTGGTTTATTGGAGTCAAATAACTCTTGACACCTGAAGAGAGCTCTGAAACAAAGGTTCTGAGGGGGAGCGCTCCCCTATATCATCCCTAGAAGCGTTGGTGCTCCCCTACAAGGCTTCAAGGAGAGTTATAATGCTCCCCTGCCCCCTCTGAAGGAGCGTTTCTCATCTTGAGAGCGCTGCCACCCCCCCCAAAGCTTACCAAGGAGCGCTACGGCGCTCTGATGCCCCTTCTAAGGGAGAGATGCCTAATCTGAGGCAGTAGTTGGCCCGTTGAGGAGAATAAGGGGAGGATATTTCGAGATTAGGAGGTATTCGAATTCAAATTCTTGGTTTCATCAAGAGATACCTGATCTGAGGAGGAAGTTCCCAACTTGTTCTAAAGATAACTCAAGAGGTTAAGCTCCTCTTAACCTATATAAGAAGGCTCTATGATGGTGGAAAGGGGGAAGAACTGCTAGTATGAAACCTATGATCTTGGAGGAAATACACAGTCAACCAGAAGAGAGTGATCACTGAAGCTACTGTTATCCAAGTTGTGGAGCTTTTAGGCAAGGGTTAGACGAAGAGGACTTGACGAAGATGTCGCATTCGCATCTACGATTGTAAGTATTGCTGTCTTTATTCTCATCAATATGACATGCTTGGCCTGTTTCTTTCTAGTTTGTGTCTAATGTTACATGAACTTATCATTAATTGATAGATATGTTTTCAAGCTAACATCAATAGAGTAGGAAGTGGTCGTATCTTGTTTGTCTGCAGAACTCAGCGAGGAGCAAAAGATTGGAGCGCAACTCGGAGCGTGCAGGGACAAACGTCGATAAAGAGGTACTTTCGTCATCCTTCCTTCTCATGTGTTGGTTTAGATAGATTTGAAAGGAATTCAGTGTCCACATTAAGCATTTTTTGTCTAGAGTTAAGGTCAAGCTCTTAGAGGTGATCTACCTGTTCGCAGGGAGATTTTCCTACAACACATGTGTTGGCCCTGCACAATGGTGGAGAGGGTGGCCACTATTTCATGGCTACGGTGACACATGTGTGATGACAGATTCCACATGTGATACTAATCTATCCATACATTGGTATGGACTACGGACATGACCTAGATATGATTTTCCCTCCTAGGGAGGATTGGGATTAGAGAGGTATGTTTTTGGATTATGTTTTGTGATTTTGATAGATAGCATTGATGATATATGTGTATATTGATGTTGATACTATCTTTGGTGTTTTCTTGTAGATGTGGGACTCCAAGGCCGAGAGGCAAAGATGGTCAGGGATATGGCTTGTTGGGGACCAGTGCAACAACCACTTGTAGAGAAGAGAGAAGGATATAGGTAGAGAAGAGATGATGTTGGTGTTGGACTAGCATATGAGCCACATGAAGATGTCAGAGGGATGATGGAGGACCTATGTCATTGCTTCGAGTGGGTGTTACATTATGTACCTGAGGATATGTAGGCCCATATCTAGGATGAGGAGGTCCTGGAGCAGTGTGTGGGTGTACTAGCGTAGTGGCGTACTCTGATCCACCGAGCAGCAGTAGTGGGGGATGCGATGACTAGGTGACTTCCTCCTAGACCTGGAGGGCCCCCAGCTAGTGGGGCACCTCCATCTAACAGAGGACCTCAGGGGGGATCTCTGGGGGCACCATGAGTGTCAGGTTTTGTATATAGAGGCTTGGGAGCCCATTTTATATCGAGTAGTTGATACCCATTTTATATAAGGTAGTGGATACCCATTTTTGTACCTATAGGGGTGGGGGGACTCACTAACCTATGAGCGATGTATATGTATTTTTTGTAAACACTTACGACCCTTTGATTGTATATATATATATGGACATATATTTTTTGGATCATTCATGTATCCAAGTGTTTTTGTTTTATTCTTATGATGTATGTTCTATGTGTTATGAAAAATGTATGGTGATTATGTATAAAATGATGTTTAGTGTGATAAATGCCAATATAATACTAGGTTAGCCATGTTATCTGCTACATGATTAAATTGTCTTGGAATATGTGTAAATTTGATTGAATCAAAGTTGTGAGATAATAGTCTAACTTGCAGGTATTTGCGAAAGAGGCAAGGGTCGCGAACTTGATATACATTGTTGAGCTGAAGGACGACAAGCATGGAATCTAATAGAACGCTAAGGTGACGAATGTGGCAGTGACTAGAATTGGTGAGGAGACCAATGATGGAGTCATATTCAGCTTGGTTGTTGGTGGCTGATACCAAATATATGCCATTGGAGTGGAGAAGTATATGTGAGTGGGTATAGAGGGACCAAGTGGCCGAAGCGATATTTTGGGTCCAGTGGCTGGCACTGTCATTGTAACTGATGTGGTAGTATGGTGGATGATGCATATATTAATAACACAGATGAGATATCATACATGAGGAATGGTGGTGGAAAAGAAGACTAAAAACTCTACAAATGTGTACAAAGAAAAACCTAAGGTAGGATGGCTAGGCTCAGGCATAAAATTCTTTAAGTACAACTTGTTGTTAGGTTCGGTGAGAGGGTAGCCTTCTGGAGAGGCTAGAATGTAGGCTCCTTTAGTGAGGAAGTGTTGGAAAATGTAGGGTTCATACCATAATGACTCAAATTTCCCATGGTCGAGGGTATCATGGGTGATATCGTAGGTTGAAACAAGATCCCCTTCGTTGAATGAGTGAAGGTTAACATGGTGGTCAAAGGTGGCTTTGGACCGTATTTTAGCTGCATCATTTTTCTATAATGAAGATTGAAAATCTTCATCCAATGACTCTAAGGTCAGGAGGTATTGTTCCATTGGAACAATGTCGGGTAATAGCTCAATGGAAGTGCGTAACGTGGGGATTTTTCATTCGATAGGGAGAGTGGATTCGATCCCATGGATGAGGTGGAATGATGTAAAACCAATGACAGTTTTGACTACCATTCAATAAACCCATAATGCAGAAAAAAACATATGATGCCTGTTGGTCTTATGTTTATTGACGGTACATTGTAGCATGGTTTTGAGGACTTTGTTGATAGCCTCAACCTGTCTGTTGGACTGAGCGTAATATGGGAGGAAAACTCATGGGAGAAGCCTAAATTTGAGGAGAGTTCCAAAAATATCTCGTTCTCAAAGTGTTTACCATGATCGGACACTAACTGTAGTGGGAATCTGAATCGGGCAATGATGTGGTTGAAGAAAAAATGTGTTGCTGTTTCGGCGGTATTATTGAAAGCGGGAATGACTTTGACCCATTTGGTAAAGTAATCTACTTCCATGACAATGTACTTGTGTCCATTACTGAATGCAGGATGGAAAGTCAATAATTCTATGCCCCATTTGCAGAAGGGTTTGGCGGTGATGACTGGGTGTAGAAGAGTTGGTGGCGCTTGTGCTTTGTTTGCATAGAGCTGGCATTTGTCACATATCTTGACAGCGTGGATGCAGTCATGAAACAATGTGGGATAGAAGTACCATGCTCGAATGATTTTTTGGGTGGTGAACATAATCGAGAGGTGATCACCGCTATCGAAATCGTTCAAGACTCTGTCAGCTTTGTCGATGGTCAGACATCGACGAAGAATGGTGTCGACACCACGTCGATAGAGGATGTCTCCGATGAGGAGGTATCAAGGGGACTAATGAAAAATATGTCAAAGATCATCTCGAGAGATATGAGACCCAAAATTGGGTGCCCGTAGGTAGATGAGGAGGTCTTCGTACCAGGGGTCATCATACGGGATGAAGAAGAGTTGTTTGTCGGGAAAATCCGTATTGATGGGGAAAACTATAGCATCTGAGGGAAACATTGTAATGAGTTCGGCAAGGACAAGCGTTTTCTTGGTTTTGGGATTTGAGAACTCTAGGTCATATTCCTTGAGGATAACGATCCATCAGGAAAATTTTCCATTAAGTTTTCGTCGACTAAGAAAGTACTACATGGGATTGGAATCTTCTATGACCTTGGTAGTTTGAAGCAGGATATAATGGCGCATATTTTGGACTGCGAGGACAACTTCTAGGGAGAGTTTCTAATCATGATTATATTTCAAGGGTGCCCCTAAAATATTTTTACTAAGGTAGTAAATGACATGTTCACACCCATCATCCCCTAATTGGATGAGGACTCCTGCTACTGAGATAGTTGAGGCTGACAAGTAGAGGATGCAATCACGATCATAGTCTGGGGGACTAAACAAAGGGTAATTGGATAAGGAGGATTTTAAATCATCAAAATATGTTTTATCATGTTCGTCCCATTGAAGGGATATCATGACGTAGGAGGCGGAGCAAACCATGCCTCTGAGTGGCATAGTCTAGGACAAAGTGACGTCAAAAGTTGGCTTTGCCTTGCAAGCTCTGCAGTTGGTGTAAATTCCTAGGTGGTGGAATTTCTTTGATAGATAGGACCTTGAGGGGGTCCACCGTGATGCCATGTTGGGAAACAATGAACCCAAGGAGGCGTTAGACATTGATGCAAAAACCACACTTAAGGGGTTTCAAGAGGATATTGTATTGGCGACATCAATGGAAAATAATGCATAAGTCATCTAAATGTTGAGGTCATTGTTTGGATCGAGTAGTGAGGTCATCCAAATAAGTGAGGATGATGTAAGCAATATCATGGAAAGTGTAGGTCATGGCCCTTTGTAACATAGCACATGCGTTCTTGAGTCCAAATTGCATGAAGCGATAGGAAAAGGTACCCCACAGGTTTGTAAAAGAGGTTTTATATTGATTTGCTAGATGGATTTGGATTTGATTTTAGTTGAAGAACCCATCCATAAAAGACAACTCCTCATGGACAACACAGTCATCGATAATTTGGTCAATGAAAGGGGCTGGAAAGTTGTCTTTGGGACAAGCATGGTTGAGATCATGAAATTATGTTAACGGGGATGGGGTTGGAGACACATGAAGTGTACACAATGGAGTAGATGAACCCAACATAGCGTAACTTGTCAATTTCAACTTTGATATCTGCAACTTTGGATGGCTGAAGAGGGCATCGCTTTTGAATAACTGGGCGACATCTAGCCAACTGTCAATTCGATGTTAGACTATAGATGGATCAAGGTCAGGCATCTTTGTAAATGACCAAGCGAAAATATCTTAGTATTCTTGAAAGAGAGCTTTGTAAGTCCTGAGTTCTTCAGGGGAGCATGCAGCGCCAATGGTGATTTCTTCTACAATTCTTGGTTTAATGGAAATGTCAATTTTGACGGTGGGGGAGATTTTGGCCATGTTGCATTCTTCAAAATCATTTGGGGTGGGGATAGGGTTGTTGAACTAGTATATATGCCCCGAAGGACTAAACTTCTTGGTTTCGATTGCGTACATGGAGGCTTGGGTAGGAGGATGAAAGGCCTCCTGTGAGAGGAAAAATGCTCGATGATGGAGTGCATTCCATGGGAAATCAGGAGTAGTGAGTTCCTCCAGTATATCTTCATTGCAGTGAAAAATTTGAGAATACAGGGGATCCTGGGAGGTGACTAGGGGAACGGTCAATGGGTAAGCATTGTTGTCTAGAGGACACATACAGGATATCATGTACAAGGTGTGAGGGACCGTTGGACATAAAGTGAATGTCCTGATATTATGGAGGGTACCTCATTCACGAGGGGAATGATGATGAAATATAGTGAATGTTAGTGATGTGAGCTTCAGTAAGGGGTGGCTGGGAGGGATTTGGTCGATATTTTTGGTGTATTGTGGCTAACGTTTAGCGAAATTGAGGTAGATCTAGGAAATGATGAGTCTAGTGGTCAGATTTTGAACATATGGCACAAGTGAATTTGGTTCACAATCCTTTATTGCTTATAGTGGAGGACTATGTACTAGCAGTAGATGCACTTGGTGGAGTGGAGAGCAATGTGGTTTCTCTAGGGAGACGGATCAGATTGCATAACTTGGGAAGAGTAGGACATATATTAGTCGGGTGTCCTTCTCTTTCTCATAGTCTGCAAGGAGGTTGAACTCGGGGAGGAAGTGGAGCTATGCAATCTTTCTTATTTCATCTACCCCCAGTAGTGGCAGTGGTGCCAATGGTTGGGGGTGATAGTGGTGTGACAATAGACTGTACTAGGATCTACATATGTATTCCCTATGTTTGAGGAGGGAGAGATGGTTGAGGAACCATCATGGATGTATGAAGATACCATATAGGGATGGGAAGCACCATGATAGGAAGGGAAAGGGTCACAACTACCTAGAATGCCTGGACTCTAGGTGGGGGGTAGAAGAAGGGAATTTGGGTAATGGCTTGTTGGACTATCTCCCAAATCAGGATTTCCCCCTAGAGTGGGGGGGAATATGGGATAAGTGGCGCAAAAGGGTTCTTAGGGATCTCTTGAGGTAATATTTCTCCAACTAGTGGAACCTCAATGTGAGGAGAGGCCTCAGGGGGAACATTAGTGTCTCTGATATCTATTCCGTTAGAAGATGCTACACACACCTATGTTGAAGGGTGTAAGAGAGGTGGTGCTCCATGATATTCCCCTAGTAAGGAGGGGTCCTTGAAAATTCATGGACCCATGTCACTGACCAAAAACAAATCTGAGCTAGTGCATACAAGAGGGAGAATGTTATCAATGTTGGCAAAATGGTTAGGATCGTAATGTGTGAGTTGGTCGATGGTGATGATTTTCCTATTGTGGGGGAACATCATCATTTGAAAAATAGAAGAGGCCACTCCCTTCATTGTGTACATGTAACTATGTATAAACAAGATATTGTAATCAAGTGGGGCACAAATAACTTCAATTTCGATCAAGATGACTTTTCCCCCAAGTTCTATGGGGAAATTTTGGAATATCCCTTCAAGGGATGATGGTCGACCATCATAAGATCGAAGGGTGATGGAAGATGGTACTAGCTCAGGGGAGCTGATTTTTTTCCAAACTAATTTGGACATGATGCATGTGGATGCACCTTAATCGATGATACATCGATGTACTGTGATGTTCTAAATCTTAACTAGTATCTGAAAATATACCAGGGTGGGGAGGCGTGGTTCTCTGCTATATAGATCAAAAGTGATGAGTCTAGCATTTGTTGGGTTGAATGCCCCCAAAGAGGAAAGAAAGGATTTTTGTTGAGTTGGATAGGTTTGGAGGACCTCCAATACAGACATGGCTATATGATATTGTGTTAATTCATCGACCAGACTGTAGTTATGGGTTGCCGTAGCATGAGGGTTATGTACATTTCTTTGCAAAGGCATTCATGGTATACGAGGATTTGGTTCATTGTTAGGGTGTGGAATCATTAATGGTTGTCTAGCTGGAGCTAGAGCCATTTCTTAGGTGGTTGGGGTAGATTCAGGGGGAACACTGTATTAGTGACCATGTGTTTGCAAAAGAATCTCTTCTTCATTGGTAAGGAGGATGTTGCGATCAACTGGATTGCCAGGTTGACTGGGACCTAGGCTTTGATACTGCCCCATTTGGGGTGCAGCAGGGTGTACCTCTTGTTGGGTAGTCATCACATCTTGGTGTGGAATAGGGTTTTTCAAAACGATCGGAGGTGGTTGTTGCAAGTATTGTTCTAGGGCCTGCTGAGGGGTAGGCGACAATGGAGGATGTTGCACATTCATTGATTCTTTCATCTATTTGAAATCGACAATTTGGGGTTAATGGTGTGTATAATGTCCATACTCACCACAGAGAGTGCAAGGGAAGTTAGTCTAGAGGTTATTTTTCCTCCCTTGTCGTGGTTGATTTTTATTGTTTCTCCCTTGGGGGTTTTGGTTTCCCACAACGAGAGAGTTTTCTTGGGGTTTATTTCCTCCTGGTCCCGTGTTGTTATTGTTTTGGTTTTTCCCTTTCTTCATGGCATTATTCGACGGATGGTACATATTTTCCATATTCATTTGTTTAAAATTTTGAATTCATTGAACATGGTATGGTTGGACAAAGTTAACACCGATATGTGGTTGTCTTGATGGAGTAGCAACTAGCTATGGAGGGCCAGGAAAAGGAAAATATGGATTGTTTTGTGGATTTGATCCATATGGCATGTAGGAATTTGAAGCGTTTTCACTAATGCTAAGGTTTTATGTGGAGGTAGAAGGTGGGCGCGTACTTGGTTGAGAGACTAGACGCATCATGGGTACCGGTGAGGGACCACCCATTGGTGGAGGATGAAAAACATGATATGAATGTTGGTGAGTGGGAGGAGGGTAATATGACATCCCTCCATATGTTTGTGGATATTGATGTGCACCATAAGTGGGTGAGGGGTGGTCGTAAGGGTTGAGATGGTTCATAGAACCAATCAACCCATCTGTTGTGTGGGACATCCCAGGTTTCTCCTGACCAAATGGTATGGGTCTAGGTGCATCAAGAAACACTTTGTATAAGTAACCTGACTGGGCATAGATGAGGTCAAAATATTGGGTCTTTCATATGGCTTCCTCTTTTGAATGAGGTGTTGGTCCCTTTGTTTTTAGGATAAGGAATCGCACAAGTTTTGACTGAGAATGAGTTGCGCAAGCTTCAGAAGACGATGGACAATAGAGAAAGAAAAAGCAATAGAAATCAGTTGCAAAAGATAGTGCAATGCCATCTAAGCAACAAACAGTTGCAAAAGAGAAAGGAACCATGCAAGCTGAGACATAAGACACAACCTAGATATATATAGGGATGAACATGATTGTAAAAGGGTTGGTTGGTTGTGTGTACCTTGGTTAGTTAGCTAGTGATTCGGCTGGATTGTGATTAAGACCTATCCGATCTTTCCCTCTTGGTGAGTTTGTTGTTAGTCGAGTCAAGTCAAGTCCTGAGTCTATAATGTAATCGACATATCAGTCTGAGAATTGGAGCTCTGTGACACAAGTCTAGAGCCAAGAGTCTGTACAGATCACTACTGTGTATTTCTGAGTTTGTAATTAAAGAAAGATCTTGGAGATAATATGAAGGACCTGGATTTTAAAAATAAGATGTGTATATGTGAGTTTTACTTATGTACTATAGTACTTCTTTATGGTTTATAATTTCTACTTGATGGTTCTGTGTTTAGATGCTTGTTTTCAACGTAAGTAGGTTAGATTCTTGCACACATAAGATTCATATATGTTCATGTCTCTTACGCAAGATCAGGATGAGTCTTGAAGGTTCTATGGATCCTCCTAAGTCTTTTCCTTACCCTTCCCTATCTATGTGTCTCAGTAGCGCTTCAGGTGAGACTTCTTCTCTTTGGAGAAGATGAAAATCCAGCACTCTAGACTACTTGGTGCCTTTTGTTGGTAACCTGCCAAGCACCCTGGTCTGATCAAACTCGCGCCAACAAAATGATTTCGTTGCCAGGACATGCATTAAAAGGGAACTTGTAGGGAGGATGATTTTGCGGATCCACAGATCTAGTGTTGACCAATGGTGGGAAAGAAATTGTGATTCCTTCGTATGGAAAGAAGTGGAACTGAAGGGAAAATTGGTGGAAGATACTCATGAAGCAGTATTTTACTCAGAAAGATTGAACGACCAGTATGATATTTTCTAGGTTAAGTTTCTGGAAGAAATTTTCCACTAGATAAACAGGCTCCAAGAAGCTCCAGATTTCTGAGAACGAACCAAGAGCATATGTGTTTGGGAAATTGAAAAGATAGCATCACTTCATCGGTTGGACTGTCCAGTCATGTGGGCGATTGATTTATGGGTCAGTACCACATTAGAAGGATATATTATCAAGTTTGTAGCTGAGAACCACCGATATTTTTTGTGCGCAGATGCGATTTTCAAGAAATACACAAGGGGAATACTATTGAGAGAAATCCCCCTATGGATTAAGGTTTTCTTGATAGAAGAGGGTATTTTGACTATGTCCCCGATTGCGATTGCAGCGTAAACACACTCTCTTGGGGTAGGGAGAGGCTAGGGTAGAGTCATGTCTTGAGAGGGGGGAAGGGTTCTTTAATAGATGGGGGGGAACAAAAAGAAACAGACTCAAGAGATGAGTGATCCTAGAAGAGAGACACCATAGTTGAGAAGTGGTGGTATGGAAATATCAAGAAAGAAGCTAGATAGTCTGAGAAGTTGAGGAGAGAAGTTGGATCAGAATAAGTATAGGAAAGATAGATTGAAGAACTACAGAAGATGAGAAGATAGGAAAGACTGGCTAGTCAAATATTAAGTGAGAGAGAAGCATAGAGACAAAGAAGTCCCTAGGAGGTTGGACAAGAAGGAGAAGGTGTAGACGTAATAAAGGAAGAAGTTGGCATGAATCTTGGAGAAGAAAGAGAAGATTCAACCCCGATAACAAGAGAGATCGGGAATCCGGCCAAAGAGATCGTTCTAGTAGAAGAAAATGAGACCCCCCAGATCAAAGAAATTTGCCTTGAATCCAGTGTCAACAACCCTGAATCACCCATACCCCAAGTGTCTTCTATACAAGTGGTAAGTTTGATGCTACCTTCTCATGCTAGTTCTGTTCCAGTACAATTAGTTAGTCATTCACAACTAGGAAGAATTAGTACTGGGAGGATATTAGGATCCCTTGGTAGATCGCAAGCAGGACCATTAGGGTTTATATTGATAAGAATAAAAATATCAACAATGGCTGTCCATGCGAGAGGTTCGACTGCCTAGTACCCAGAATTTTAGGGCAAGGGAGATGAAGATGTTGAGCAGCACCAGTTCCTGTGTGAAGAAATCTATAGATCCAGAGGGACTTCAAATGCGAATAAGTTGGTCAAGTTCCAGACTACCTTGACAGGTCATTCTTTCAAGTGGTACATGAAGATAATTGAGCCAGGAGTGCCAGGAATGCAAGGTCATGTGTTCACTCTTGGCCAGGTACAAACAAGGTTCATAGTCAAGTTCAAACTACCTCAGTCAGAGCAACAGGGTTTGTCTGAATTGCATGAGATCCAACAATAGGAAGGGGAATCAGCCTAGGAATACAACCAAAAATTTAAATATGCTATAGGGAGGTTGGCACATCCAATCCATGAGGAACATCAAAGGGAATGATACATTAAGGGATTGTTGCCTCTGACTCAGATTCCGCTAACGGAACATCGGATAGCCACCTTAATAGATGCCTTGGAACAATTGATGAAGATTGAATCCATGGCGGGATACCTTGGGAGCCTAAGAGTGACCTCACCCCTAGCAGATGTGAATCTGGTGCAACTACAAGGGAAAATATCAGACATGACAAAAAATATTCAAGAGCTGACGATACCCAGATTAGGAAGACCACAAGTCTGGTGCACCAGATGTTATACATAAGGACATCTAGTGAATGAATGTCCATGAATAAGGGGAATGGGACCTCCACAGAATCCGATGGTACCCCCATGTAATGTCCCCCACCTCTTAGAGAGGTACTGAAGAGACTCAGTGGCCTGGGCACCCCCACTAGGTCATAGTCTCACACTGAAGGGGGGAAAATTCAAGAAGTTAAAAGTTATATATTTAAGTTGACTTAAGAAAGGAAAAGGAAAGGAGTAAAAGATAACTCAACAGAAGAATAGAAGATTAACCCTTGGAGTTAACCTAACTCAATAGAGAATTAGATGGAAAAGTATAAGTAAGAGGTTGGGGTGCACCTATTACTCATTCTGGTTTTGGATTAGCATTTGCTACTGCTCTTGAGCATTCAGTTTGGGGGTTTTGTTGTACAAACCCTTGTGAGAAACGCAGTGATGAAATATCCACTCACCTTGTTCCATAGCTTGGTATCGGGGATGAAAGACTCCTCCACACCATTCTAGTCTCAATGCCAGTTTATCGAGGGAGGTTCGATCCAGCTTATCCTGAGGGCCTAGGGCCATTCCGATAGTTGCGTTTTGTTTGCAGGGGTAGGACCATCAGTTTGAGGGATTTTCTGGAGGGTTATCATCATTCTATATTTGTCTGCAGATTGGGACATCGTGGAGCCATAGGGGACATCCTATGATTCAGTAAAACTCAGATATAAGGAGATATGCTTGAGATATGAGCCCGAAACTTCTCCCACGGGATTATCATAGCCTGATCTATATTCTTGGAGATTTTCAGAGCATTTGGAGGCCTCCTTCATCAGGGCCGAACCAGCTAGGGTTTCAGTCATCCAGTGGGGCACACCATTCAGTGAAGAATTCAAATCTATGGGGTTTGAGAGTGAATTTGGGAATTTGGACATCTGGGTTTTCCTTACAGTTGCCCGATCTATCATTTGGCATATTTCTCGGGATGATTGGACACTTTTGGTAGCAAGGAAGAATTATTCAGGGCTTGAGCATTCTAGCAGGACGTGGCACATTCTAGCTTGGAGGTTGAGCATTAGTGCGGCTCAGATCTGCTTGATTCAGTCTTCATTGTATATCCAGCCTTTGGAGGCTTATTGTCGGGAGCATTTTGTAGAAGCTCATATCTATTGCTTGTACGGCCATCTGAGGTTTATGCCAAATCGGCCATCTATTGTATTAATCTTACATTGCTCATAATAAAAAGGTCAGATCTTTGCTTGTGCTTCTACATCTTGAATATATTGTGATCTCCATGTGTTGATGAATCTTGTATGCACTTAATAACTCAATAAATTAGTAGTAGTTAGTGATTCCAAGAAAGAATTTGGCTTGGGATCATTATAGTGGTATCAGAGCCTCGGGGCTTGGCTCTCTTAGTAACTGAATTTGATAAGTTCCAACAAAACATGAACCGCACAGAAAGCACATTGCTCCGACAGTTGGATGAGTATTAGGAAACCAACAGAAGGGGACAGGCCGAAATCTTTGAAACCTTGAAGAAAGTTGATGAGAATCTACAGAAAATGAACGAGAACCAAACTAGGATAATTGACCTTCTGATGAAAGTAACCCATCGAAGCAAAGATCCTGATACGTATGGGAATAAGGAGGCTGGAGGGTCCGGTGGAACCCATGATGAAGACAGATATAACCCGGAGAAAGCACCAGGATCCGAAGGAATTCTTGGAGGTGGCATTCCATGGGCAGATGGGTAGCAGGACCAATCATAGGCCATACGTGCCAATGTTCACAGATGAACCGCTAGGCCAACACTTGGGTAGCAGAGCTAACCCCAAACCATACATGCCCACATTTATAGATGAGAAAGAGCAGCATGAACAGGTTGAATATTTTGTGGCACAATTAGCCAGGAGTACCAGGGAATACTACAGCTTGGATATGAAAGTTCAAAGACAGATGTCCCTAGACCAGTATTGTC
>ML818081.1:46746-71677 GCA_009831015.1 Picea engelmannii
TTTAATCACAAATTCCTTTTAAATACTAAAATGAATAAAGTGGAGAACAATAAGGTGAAACCCAAGTATATTTATGGAAATGATATCATGAAAGGTTAATGGGGCAATGAAATGTGGAGAATGATGAAGGGAAAGGTGGATGAAAATATGACATTTCTTAGCCCCAATAGATGCCTACCCCCAAGATCCTACCTAGACTAAAAAAAATATTTTGGCACCTCTTGTGGAGGAAAAATTAGTGAGTTTTGAGAAAAAAAAAATTATGTGGAGGGCTGGGAGATTGAGGGTGTGAACCAATATCATTTGAATTAAATGGGTGTGGATAATTTCCAAAGAAGTAATGGGACGTTTTGGAATTCCTTTGGAGAAATCCTACTTCAACCTCCACTATTCAAAGTAGAAATTATGGTTGTGAGGAGTGACTTTGTGTGCAAGAAAGTGAAAAAGTGTGCGAAGATTTTATTAAGTTAAGTGTGAGATTGCAACATGTGGAATTCCTGTGGTCCTTACAAATCTTCTTTACCTAGATTACTAAGTGTATTTGGTACAACCTTGAGGAATTTTTAAAGCCCTAAAGAACTAGCAATGTGGACATATGGGTACTTTACAAATCCTTTAAAGTCCCTAAATGTTGTTTACACTAAGAAATCTTTGAAACTATCCTATATTGCAAGCATGTGGGTATGTATGGGCCCATTACTTTGATCTTTAAACTTCCCTAGATTGTGATGTAAACTAAGAAATAATTTTTTAAGAAACTATCCTAAGTTTGCAACATGTGGGCATGTATGGGCCCTTACAAAACTTTAAGATGATTTCAAAAACTAAAAGGAACCCTAGGGGGGATTTTTCCTCTCCTAAAGAATTTTGTTAAGGGAGATGATATGTCCCTTTAACCACCTTTCTGATTCCCAAGATAACACTAGGGTGTGAGGGAAGAGCATACTTGAGGGTCAAATTTAACTTACAGTCCCAATGTAAGTGATTTATGTATGAAAGAAACAATCTCAACTTAAAATTTTACAATCCAAATAATCCATCCATGTGGTAATAAAGCAAAAGAGGAGAACATTGGTTATTTTTACCCCCTAAGTGCCTATGTTATCTAACCTTTCATATGGGAAAGGAATCTAAGTGGAGTGTAGTTGTATTAAAAAGTGCATGAAAACAAAAATTTGAAGGCTAGGGGCCTTCAAATCATCATAAAAACCCTTACAATTTTGAAAAACTAGAGATATGCGCAGGTTACAACTATGACAGGCACGCAGTGGGTGTAGAATGTGCAGTGTAAAGAAGCTTGTGGCACACACAGTGCGAAGAGTGTGTGTATGTGGGTAGGAAAATCTTTGCACTTCCTATCATGCGTCGGGGAAGAAATTTATAAGTGAAATACTCCTTCCCCAACTCTGAATTTTGACTTTGGCAGGTTGGGCTAGGTTGGTTTTGGCACCTACAAGACAAAACAATAAAAATGAAGTGCTCTCTAAGCTCAAATAGGGAATAATTTCATATTGATCCCCAGTATGGTCACCAATCTGTTGTGTTGCTTTTGTCACTTGGGTGACCAAAACAACAACACTTGCATGTCTAGATGAGCTTGCTATACAAGAAAAAAATTTGTGAGTGGGTTAAACAAAACAAACACATGTATAAACAAAGAAATAAACTAAAAAATAAATGTTAGAAATCATGTGAAACTTAGAACCGTGAAAATAAAATAATGACCAACATAATGCTACCAATGGATCAATAGATTAGTAGGAAAAACATCGTAGAGAAAAATAGGGACTTATGAGTTCCCTCTTTCTCCTTGGGAGAGCTCTTGAGTTCCCTAATGGAGATCTCTTCATACAATGGAAGAAATGGAAAATGGTGAAGACAAACAATGTCTATTGCCTCAAGAGGTGAGTGGAATGGCCTATTGCAATGGTGCTTGAAGGATCCAAAGAGAAAAGAGGATTTTCAGGGGAGAATTATTGCATCATAAGAATACTATGAAGATCTTGGTTTCTTAGTGCACCCGTGGCTCTTATTTATAGAATCCTTACATGGAAAAATGTAATTGGTTCATAGTGTGAACAAGAGTCCTTTTAGGGAACCCTCTAGTCCTTGACCAACCTCCCATTCGTATTTCTCTCAAATATGAGGGTCAAATCATGTTGGGGGCTAGTCCATAAGTGGTTGAGGGGGCAACAATATCCATAAATGTGTTGTTCATAAAAGTGCACGGATTTTCTCGTACACAGTCGCACACTTGGCACATTGTGCGCACTGAGGGCTATGTTGGCCTGCACACACTACGCACTATGCATGGACTTCCTATGGTGAATCTACGCATTTCAATTTTTGACCCAATTGTATAGTTTTTTCCTTTTGAAATGCATTTCAGTGTTGTAGGTGGACTAATTGTTGTTGGCATTGATGTTTTTATTTAACCATTTGTGTGCAATGTTGCAGATGATTTTTCAGTGATAACACCCTCCAAGGAGCCTGAGTGAGTTTGGCCAATGTCGATTCCAGGTACCTTGAAGACTTCCCCCTCAACAATCACCTTGTGTAAAGACCCTAAAGAGATAGGCTACTAAGGTTACCAATTATGACAATGATGCATGGGCAAGCAGTTGACAGTCCAATATACACACAAGGGCAGGGTATCTAAGCCTGAAATATCCTCGATAAGGTCCGCATAGGATTTTATTCTCAAGTGACCCCCAATAATATGTGCATTCACTACACAAAGACCAACAAAGCATGGTGAGTAACTCTGTTGGACTTAATGCGACCTCATGATTGACCCTTGTGTTAGAAGGGATTCCTAGGACAAAATGTAATAAGTGGATTTACTGCTCGCTAGCACAAGATTCTATGTTTGTTTACAACTTTGGAAAGTTATATTTCACATCTATTATAAATCCCTACACCCTAAGCTAATGTAGGTTTTCTACCAGAAAATATAAAAATGTCTAATCAAGTTTTATAACCGCTTTATTTTAAGGTTGTTTTTTACTCGAGAGGAAAATTTCATGGACCAAA
Source organism: Picea engelmannii (assembly GCA_009831015.1). Classification (NCBI taxonomy): domain Eukaryota; kingdom Viridiplantae; phylum Streptophyta; class Pinopsida; order Pinales; family Pinaceae; genus Picea; species Picea engelmannii. Next base: position 49,780 of record ML818081.1, read on the forward strand.
TGATGTTTTGACCAACTCTAAAAAATGAAAAGAAATGAGAATGCAAATATTTCACTTCGATGAAACCTATATTAAGAGAAGGAGAAAACATTTATCATTCCCAGATGCACAATGTCCCAAAATGTTATTAAACTCATCAATATCAATAAATTCAAGAAATGAGCCAAAGAGACTGTACACCACTACACGATTCTTGGCCCCCAATATTTTTTAAGAATTCAAGACCAAAAGTGTCAAAAGCCATCCAATTTCACTACCTCAAATGCAAAGATGCCCCCAATCTAATGCAAAGAAAGAAATTAATTTTTTTTGTTTCAAAGATAGCTAAAACCAATGCTTTGTAATGAAAAAACAAATCATTCTAAAAACAAAGCAACCCAAATTAATATTTTTTTTAACACAAACTATTCAATAAAATAAAAAATAAGTTCTTCCACTAAATAATTCTAAATAAAAACAATACTTTGTAACGTAAAGACACTCAAAGGAAGAGATCAAATCTTTCAAAAGAACACAAGCTAAAACAAAAAAAATAAGGCTAAAAGCATGTTCAAAGACTGACAAACAGACTGTAATCATACTATAATCAAACCCAAAAATTCACCCCAAAACTGTATTTAAGATTTGGGCAAAGAGGAAAAATTTGATTGTCACTCCAAAATGTTTCTATAGGAATCATCAAAGGCTGCAAAACAGAATAGTGCAACGATCAAGGATCGTTGCAGGTAGTGGGGAATACACAGTGTGACATTGTCACTCTAGTTTTCACAAGAAGGGTGCGACGATGACTGAAAATAAGGGGGAGAATGAATAGAGGAAATAGTTTCTCAATGAACTTTCAGGAATAGAGAGTCAATATGGATCACCCAAAGACTCAAAGAATGAAATTAACCAAAAGAAGGCAACCTAAAAGAAAAAATGGAAGAAAAATGCAAAAGAGGATGTTCCCCAGTATGATCGCTATTTTTTTTATCAGACAAATCGATAAGTGTGGACACAAACCAATCTCCCCAACTTCAACAATAAGTTAGAAAACAACATAGCAGAATACAACTTTTCCTCAGATTTCGTTGTAATGTAAACGAGTTCAAAGAGGGAAAAATGGCATACCATTTAAATGACATTTGATCCTCATTGGTTTCATCCTCGCTCCATCTTTGGATTTGTGAACTGTTGAACCTATTAAGAAGCACAAACCAACAAAGAGAAAGAACAACAATACATATATTCCAATGGATCCTATGCATAAGATCAAGGAGTTATACAATAAAAGTGGAGACACCTTTATAGGGAAGAAATGTATTACTACATTATATTGATGAAAGTGGACAATACAACCTATGACTTGATTTTTCAAGGTCCCTTCCAATGTCCCTTTTCTTCAACACACACACCTTTGCTCCAATGCTTTTGATGAAAAGTATTCACAACCTTACTTGGAAAGCTAAAGCAAAGCTATCACAAGTACAATCTTCAGCAGAATTATTCATGGATAAGCAAGCCTAGCCTTTTCCATGAGAGATCCCTCTTTATATAGGGTGAAAGAGGGATGGATGATGAGATTAAGATGATCCCACTAAATCGGAGAAGCAAGTAAGATCCAAACCGATTGGAGGTCACCTCATCTTCTAGAAGATTACATTCTATAACTTTTGTGAATTTCACCTTTTTCTCTTGTTTGAGCATCATTGCACCCTAAGCACAATCAGCCTGTAGCAATTCCTCAATCCAATTTGGTGCAACATGTGACGATCAAGCATCGTCGCACCCCAAGCACTTAGAAGGGTGAAATGATCTCCTTTGATAGGGTTTTTAAGAAAAGAAAGATGATTCAATTTCTCATGGAGAAGTCTCATTTAGTAGCTTCAGGGAACAGAGAAGTGAGTCATACACATATCGTCAGTTGATCAAAGGGTTGACCAAAATAATGTGTAACAGTTAGTCCTATCTTTCTTTATTTTTTTCTTTATAGATTGTGGGTTCACTAACCTACTAACCATTGTTCTATGTTTCTTTGTTGGCTTACCAAGGCAATCAAAAGGGGTCTCTTTTTGCTCACCCTTGTGAGCAAAATCCCCAAACAACAACTTAAGACTAAATTCATCCCCAAAGGACTGGTTCCTTTAGAGCACCTGTTTGATAGAAATGATGTACCTATCAAACCGGTTGTCCCTCCCAAAGATGATAGCAATGAGGAACATAATATTGGGACTAAAAAAGATCCTAAATATATTAATATGTCCAAAAATATTATTGATGATCATCATGAAAAGTATTTATAGTTGTTCAAAGAGCATATGGATGTTCTTGCATGGAGATATGAGGACCTAAAAAATTATGATACTAGTATCATCCAGAATCGAATACCTCTCAAACCTGGTACTAATCCTTTCAAGCAGAATCACAAACAAGTTAACCCTCTTCTTTTACCTACCATTAAGAAAGAGGTGAGGAAACTATGAGATGACTAGATTACTATCCCCTTAAGGTACTCTGAATGGGTTTCTAATTTAGTTCCAGCAAGGAAGAAGAGTGGGGAAATAAGGTTGTGTGTAGATTTCAGGAACCTGAATAAATTCTCATTAAAATATAACTACCCCCTGCCCAAGATGGACCATATACAACATAAAGTAGTATGGGAAAACATGATATCCATGATGGATGGTTTTTTAGGATACAACCAAGTGGCCATGCACCTAGATGACAGAGAGAAGAAAACCTTTGTATCACCATGGGGAACTTTAATGTATGAAAAAACCTTTTGGTATGATAAATGCAAGAGACATTTTTCAAAGAGTTGTGGACATCACTTTTGTGGGAGAGAGAGACAATTTCATTGTCATATACCTTGAATGTGACTATTTTATCCATGAGAGATGAAGATCACATCAAGCATTTAAGGGGGGAAAAAATGAAGTGTAGGAAGTTTGGGATATCCTTGAACCCTAAGAAGTATTATGTTGTTATGGAAGAAGGAAAGCTTCCTTGTCATATAGTATCCAAAAAAGGGGTGAAGATAGATCCGGAAAGGGTGGATACAATCAAACAAATTGCTCATCCTAGGAACAAGAAAGAGGTACAATCTTTCCTAGGTAAAATTGGCTTTCTGAGAAGGTTTGTCTCAAATTTCGTTGAAATGGTAAAACATATCACCAACATGTTGAAAACAGACCATGAATTCAATTGGACAACTGAAGCTAAAGAATATTTTCAGTAGATCAAAACAACATTGGTAGAAGCTCCAATTCTTATCATCCAAAACTATGATAAAGAGTTTCTCATTTTTTCTTTCGCAATAGTTCATACTATAGTTTATGCATAAGAATGAAGAAAATAAAGAGTATCCCATATCATTTTTCAACAAATCCCTGAGATGTTGAGATGAAATATAGTAGCATGGAAAAATAGGCTTATGCATTAGTCAAAGCATTAAAGGATTTTAGATATTATATATGGAACTCTAAAATATTAGCTTATGTACCTACCCAAAATATAAAGGACATCCTCACATAGCCTAAAAGTGAGGGAAAAATATGTAAATGGATTGCTAAGATTCATGAGTATGAAGTTGATATCAAGCCCGCAAAGCTAGTAAAGGGACAAGGACTAGCCAAACTGTTGGAATAATCAAACTGCGAGGATTTAGACTTGGATGCATTATCCAAAAAAATTATAGCAGTTGATTTTGAAGAGGATGAAACACGAGAACCATCTTTAGAGGCAAATGCCAAATTTTCCTAATCTGATTGGTATAAAGACATCATTGTTTACTTGTGAAATTCCAGCTGCTCACCAGCATGGGATAAAGCTAGATCTATATCTATCAAGCTTAAGGCTATAAAGTATTTCATTTTGAGGGTAAACCTACTTTGGAAGGACTTAGGGGGAATCCTACTAAATTTCCTCACTGAAGAAGAAACTGAGGGCATAATCATTGAGTTTCATAAGGGTGTGTGGGGGGGTCATCATGCTTGGAGAGACACTACATACAAGATCCTTAGAGTTGGGTATTATTGGCCATCTTTATTTTTTCAAATAAATGGCTTGGTTTGAGCATGTTTCGAATGTCAAATGTTTGTAGGAAAGAAAAAGTTTCTCCCCATCCCCATAAAACCAATCAAAGTTTAGACACCTTTCCAGCAATGGGGATTAAAATTCATTAGCGAGATTAATCCAAATTCAAGTGGACAACACAAATGGATATTGACAGCCACATGTTATTTCACAAAATGGTTAGAGGCCATACCTACAAGGGAATCCACTGATACAATGATCATTAAGTTCCTAGAGAAAATACGTTGGCTAGATTTGGGTTCCCAAGAAAGATCATTGCTAGTAATGCTCAGGCCTTCAAATATACCAAATAGGTTAAGTTTTTTGAGGACTATAACATAGAGTTGGGACACTCTACTTCTCACTATCCACATGGAAATGGTTTGGATGAATCCTCCAATAAGAACCTTATCAATAGTATCAAAAATATGTTGTCTCGAAATAAGAAGGCATGAGATTCCCACTTGAAATATGTTGTCTGGGAAGACAGAGATAGCATTAAGAGGGCCATTGGAAATTCCCTTTTTCAATTGGTATATGGGTTAGAATCCATTATCCCCATTCAAATCAGCCTTCCTATGATGAAACTACTACAAGATGAGGAGGCAGAATCAAATGACATGTAAAGAAGAATTAATCAGCTAATTGAAGTTCAACAAGTAAGAGAGCAAGTTCAGATAAAGTCCCACGCTCATCAACCAAGAATAAAATAATTTTTTGATAAAAGGAATAGAGAAAGAAATTTCATGGCAAGGGACTTGGGCCTGAAATGGGATGCTCAAAGAGAGTCTAAAGGGAAACATGGAAAGTTTGAAAAAAATTGGATTAGACCCTTCCAAGTGGTTGCAAACCAAGATAACAACACTTATGATTTAGATTAGTTAGATGGATAATTATTTGGGGCTCCTATAAATGGGATATTCCTCAAGAACTTATTACAGTACTGATCACTTGAAAATATTCTTACACTGACACAAATAATCCCTTTTCATTTATGTTCATGAATTTTTAATTTTCTTCATTCACCCTCCATTACTTCAACAAGTACATAAATTTATAACGCTATAAGTTGTTGAGCATTTTTTGTGTCACATATTAGATCAATTTTTAGATCTTAAGGAGATCTATTGTTCTGGGAAGACTCCATAACCAAATAGAAGAAGGCACTTAGTCTATAGTTCGCCATAGACCACAAGGGTATGAAGTCCTCGTTGGACCCAAATGTTAGTATTGTATTTGTTATTGAAATTAAATGAAGGATTCTTGAAGTTATAAGACCAAGATTAGATGAGTTAGCAGGAGGAAGTCAAGCTTCAAGAGCTTCTACACGACTCACAATTGAATTTTCCTAAGGTAGAATTAAGAAACAACAAGAAAATCCATGCCCCTGTGTGCATAAGGAAAAACATAAGTTCTTGGGGCTTGGCATAGTCTAAAGAGGCTTGGTGAAGTCCAAAGGGGTTCATCACAGTACAAAAAGGGGCTTGTTGTAGTACCAAAAGACGATTTTGTTGCACACAAAATAGGAGGGGGGATGAGTCAATATCCCAGGGGCTTGACACAAGACCAAGGCCTAAAGGTAAAAATTTAACAAGTTTCTAGACCTTGAAATATCGATGAATCATATTGTAAAGCACACCCATCCTTTAAATCAACAGTCATCAAAGTTTTCCTTGGTGACTTGGCTCCCAAGCGCTCTGATGGGAGTACCCTCGACGAACCACCCATATTTGACATGTTGGTTGTGGAGCCTGATTATCTTCCTAATTCACAGGTCTTTGTTTTCAGCCATGTTTATACCCCATGAATATTGTACACCCCTCCACGCGGGGGGGTTGCAGGGGGGGATTTCCCCCCCTGCGGAGTCCTGGGGGGTCTGAGGGAAAGTGGGCCCTTGACTAGGGTTCATGGGCAGAATCCCCCGATGGGGGTTCGAGGTTGAAGTCCCTAAAGGAAAAATTAGCTTGTAAATGTATTTTGTAATTTCATAGTAAATCTGGATCGTTCATTATAAGTTCGCAGATCTGACGATTGAAGTTATGTTAGGGTTTTTTTCCCTAGAAGGAAACCCTCTTTTATGAGGGAATTCATGTATTGCATCTATGTATCATTGTTAATATTGTATTCTTAAAGAGGAGACTATGAGAGAAAGAAGAGGAACTTACAACTGGTGTGTTGTAGGTTTCCCTTCATTTTGCTTGATAATAAAAAGGAAGGACCTGGCAAATTATTTGGTGGACATAGCCCACACTGGGTGAACTACGTATATTTGTGTCTCTATTCTATTGTGTATCTTCTATGTTTTATTTATGCATTTGTTTTATTTTATTGTTCTGTGATCCTATTTTTCTAACATGACAAGTGTTATGAGTTCTTCCACTGAGAAGATCAACGATGTTGGTTACTTACAGGATGACCCAGGTTCTAACTATAGGATTACCAACAACCCTTCGACCATCGACCATTCTGGATACTAGAAGGGAACATAGCACACAAAGTGCACTGCATAGTCTCACCCGAGATGGCTTCAGCGGGTGATCGCAAAACTGAGATGTCTACAACCCGAGGATGGGATGTGTTTCTCTCTCATAGGCATCGAATCTACTCTATGGTATCCGTCAAACCCCCATTAGATCTTATTTTAGACCAATAACACTAATATTCCAATAAGACTTCATTAACCATTATAGAAACATGTATTCGATGATAGGTATTCATCTACTATAACATAAGATTCATATCTAAACACTAGCTATGACATTCATCTACTTAGTATTGTTCTGCAGATTCCATGCATTTTTCCTTAGTGTGTAGTAATATAACCTTTATTAATTAACATATTCATCATAAAGCTTGTTAACTCAAATATAATAGTAAGAAATGCAACCATTCATGCACATGACATAGATATATCACAGTTCACCCCCTCCTAGGCTACTTCCACAAAGATTTGTCGTTTGGGCTCTTTATTCATATTCTTGCAAAATCTAGTGATGTGCACTGTAAAATTATTCCACCATTACATTCGATCTCCATAGATCGTGACAATAAAAATGTAGGAATTCCTCTCTAATAGTTCTATCTCCATCACATGCACTCTCTAACCGACAACAACCCTAATACATTATACTTATACACAAAAATGGGACAAAGCCCTTACAAAAACCCTAACCCTAAGAGGATTAGGTTCGTCCACTTTCTCCTTGACTTAATATTGGCTAGTCCATGATCCAACCTTTCTCCAAGTTGGCACTTGTCCACTTTCCAACTGCTCTGCAGCAATTTTTCCACTTTGTAACTGATTTTTCCCGACGCTGCTTTTTCCTCTTTTTCCGATGCTACTTTTCCTCTATTTCTGATGCGCTCCCCTATTTTTTTGGTGATTCCTCATTTCTTTCTAAAAAATTTCCTACGCCAACAAGCCCCCAACACTAACATCGTGACTCTTACTGAGTCACTCATGGACTCCTACATCTTTTATTTCCTATGACAGTTCTCCATACATCTTTGTTGTTTGCTAGCATTTCTCTCGAGCTTGGTTTCTCTTCTCCACCATGGATTCTACCATCTGCGTGGTGACTGGATGCTTCAATATATCTCCTCCCTCCAAGACTATCTGTTCCACTCTTGATTTTGTTGCATCAATCTCCATGACAACATGTCCATCCTTTTCCTGCAGGGGCTCCAACTGAGCTTGTCTTGTGATATTCTCAGCTAACATTGCTTTCTCCTATGCCCGTAGGTTCTTCATTTCTACAATTTTCTTAATCTTTTCTGGTAGTGACATTGTCTTCCGTTGTTGTTTTAAATCTTCCATTACTCCATGTACCTTATCTTCCCTTCCTTGTAGGTATTACAATCTCCCATCTTCTAAGAGTTGTGTCCACAGCTAGAAACTTTTTTCCAGCAGCTATGTCATGCTATGTGTAGTCTGTGCTATACTCTTCGAATATTCTATTGTTTCTTGCTCACGCTACGCTCTTAATTCTGGAGGAGTAGTGGGTACTATGCGCTCATCCAAATCCTTTATCTGGTCCTTGTACTACTCCAAGGCCTGCACTATTTTCCTAATATTCTCTTCAAAAGATACTCCCTCTTACTCTGTGTTGTTTGGGATGGTTTGGAATATTGTGCTAATGTTCTTCTCCATCTCTTCCAATTTTGGTTGTGTTATCTTCTTCGCCTGCCCTTCTTGGTTAACGAATTCCTTCATTGTGATATTTTCTTTCTGCTCTCTTTGTAGATTGAAACCTTTCCTTGGACTGAATTTCCTGTGTAAAACTAATGTGTAATTTATAGAGCGCCTTCGTTGAGATCTTGGGAAACGCCAAGAGCAATGTCTCAATTTGCTTCAAGGGATTATTTGTTTCCTCCTCATTGACGAACAACATATCAAGGGTTATGATAAAATTAGTGCTCCCCTATGCTATGATTTGCACTATTTCTCCAACATGCATTCCTTCCTTAGTTTGTGTTGGCTTGTCTTTTTGTGGTTGCTCTTCCCTGATCCTTAACTCACACAACGCAATTTTCACTTCATGCACCTGTTCCAAAATTGAAGCCTTGTGCTTCTCAGCATTCTCCCACACCTCAGATAGTCGATCTTCAACTGTTGTGGCTACCAGTTCAATATCATCTGTTGTCAGTGATATTTGTAGTGGTTTTCGATGAGCCTTCACCTTCTTCTTAGGCCCTCTTTCTTGCTCCCCTTTCATCTTCCTTTAGGAATCTGATGGATCATATGTCTCTGGCATCTGTGTATCCATACTTGCCTCCTTCCCAATTTCTTCCTCCATAGGTATTTCCTGTGTCATTGTCCTTTCTTCTCTCGCGTGTACCTGTTTTGTTGTAACTCTTGGTGTTTGTCCTGTGTGTGGTGGACCTTGTGTGGAACCACCTTGTGGTTTCTTATGTGTCTTGCGTTTCTTTTGGATTGGAATTCTTCCCCTCACTTGGCCTTGTGCAACATTCTTCTTTTTTCTCGCACTGTTTGTGCATGTCTTCCGCATAGGGACTGTTATGTCCTGCGTCTAAGTCTTTCCTCCTGGCACTATCCTTGGGATTACAGGAAATTTCCATTCCTCGACCCACTCTTGGACCTCCATATGTATATCCTACATCGTCATGCAATAATTCAGTTGCATCCACTCCTTGGTTGGGTCCCTCTTTGCTTGCAACCACATGTTGTGGTGCATTGCCTGAAAATTTGCTATCTGTCCAAACTCTTGGACAGTCTCTGGTGAAATCCTCCAAGTACTGACTACTATCTCTTGGATATATAATAAGTACCATGCAAAAGTGTCATTGTTTTCCTTCTTTTTCTTTGGGTCTATTGTACTCTTAAGGGAAGTGTAGTGGGATGCGCCACACTTCCCTATCCTTTCTATTAACTTGTTTTACATCGGTTCTTTCCACCCTATCAATGCAATGAAGATAAGTAACCACAAGTAGTGGAACTCAGAGCCCCAATCCTATGTGTCTTTACAATCCTCTAAGAATGAATTGATAAAATACGGGGCCCAACTCATCGATCTCCCCTTGACGCATTGTGTTGCAGCTGATACCACTTCTACTAGAACTTCTTCATTCCTATACTTTTTCATTAGTTTGCACCCTAGAAACCTTGTGGAAAATATCGTCACGAGATCGTTGATGTCATTGATCCAGATCCCCCTATTCCCTCTCTCCATGCCATATTTTTCCTTGATTTCAACAAAGATGGACTTTGATTTTGTCTTATCTTCTAAGTATTGCTCTAGCTTCTCCCCATCCATGGGTATCCTAGTGATAGCTATGATCAAATCCACATTGATAGGAACTGACCTATCCATCCACAAAATTCCTCCATGAACCCTTGCTAGGAGTTGTTTCACACATCCATTGATGTGTTTACAGTGCCCAAAATGCGGTATGTATAATAGGTTCAAGATCCCTGTGTTGTAAAGTCCTAAAATCCACTGTGAAGGTTCTAACAGTGGCACACTTGATGGGCCCTCTCCTTTTCACTCCATATAATTTTTTTGCACCAAATATGAGAATTTGACGTCGTATGCAACATCATGAACTCAGTATTTCATGGTGTTTACTCCTCCTACCAATTCATCATCGACCTTTACTCCCTCTGGGATTTGTGGAATCACTATTTCCAACTCTTCCTGTGCGCGTTGTATGCCTTGTGCACTACTTTCAGCTTTCCTTTTCTTCTTCCCTTATGGGGAGGACACCTTGAACTCTCATACATCCTCTTGCTCTATTTCATGTTATTCTTCTGGGTTTAGGCCTTGCTGCCCTGAAATCGTGGCATGTTCTTCCTGTTGTGTCCCTTTTCTCGTGGATGCATCGGATTTTGTCCTTTCGGCATCCTCCTCTAGTTTCCCACCCTCTTGTGATGGGTTTCCTTCTTCATCGACCTATGTCTTATGTGGCTCATATTTCGATGTATATATTTCATCAACATCCACAATTGTTGGCATGTGCTCTATCCATGTTTTCATCACTCGAGAGCTACTTCTTGTGTTTCTACTGACCCTGCTCGACGCTCCAACTCTTGGTGGCGACATCCTACTAAAATTTGGATTGTTGAACTATAAATATCCATTGGCTATCATGAATTCCCACTCTTTCGCGTTGAGGGTTCATTCTTTTCTCTTCTCCTTATAAAAAATACAATTGAGAGCCTTTCCCCCCTTTTGCAACTTTATAGTGGGATGGTGTACTGACATTTATTTCGCACTGACAGTTGTCACTTTTTCACTTTTTCCTGCGCACTCCACTTTTTGTTTCTGTCAACAAGTTTCCAGTGTGCAGTGTATTCAACACTAGTTTTTCTGTGACACACTATTAATGATAACAAATCTATTACATCAAAAACCCTCAAATATTATTCTATCTTTTTGTCTTTTTATTATATTTCTTCTTTTTATGGATTTTTTTCTTTATCTTCTAACATCTACTATATACAGTATGTACAATCATACCTTCTCTCTGTTTTTTTACCTCAAGTTGTTAGGTCAACTATCTTGATACAGTTTCAATCGACTGCCATTCACTAGTCCTATGATATTCTTCCCTGCAAGATCTTTCGGTTGCACAACACCTCCATTTGTGATGGCCTCTACCTGATAAAGACCTAACCAGTGCATCTTGAACTTCCCAGGGTGTTGTAGATATATGTTGTCATAGAGGAGAACTAGATCTTCTTCCTTAAATATTTTCTTCTTTATGTTCCTATCATGCCAAGCTTTTTCCTTTTCTTTTTGTACTTCCTGGTGAAAGCATGGTAAAATTATGGCTTCTTCCAACTCCATCAGTTGATCCAATCTTTCCTACATAACACCTTCTTATGTCATATTGGTGATTGTTGCAATGCACGGACTAGGTACTAAATAATCTAATGGATACCCTACTTCCTTCCCATACACCAGTCTGAATTGTGTCTATCCTGTAAGATTATTGCATGTATTCCTGTAATCCCATAGCACTATTGATACCTTCAAATCCCAATCATCCCTATTCACATTACAAATCTTTGTCACTGTATTCTCTAGAATCTTGTTAAAAGCTTCTACTATACCATTTTTCTAGGGATGGTAAGGTGTGCTCTTCTGATGATGTATATCAAATAATTCCATCATAGCTATGAATGCACTGTTAATAAAATGAGTTCCCTGATCACTCAACAAGACTCTGGGACATCCAAATCTGGTCACCACTTTCTCAAAGAGAAACCACGCAGCAGTTTTTGCACTACAATCCTTCACTAGGGCTACTTTTTCCCACCTGGTTAAGTATTTTTTCGCAGTGATGATGTATCTGTCTCCTGACCTCTTTGTTGGTGGGTTAATGGGTCCAATGAAATCCACAACCCATTTATCAAATACTTGTATTCCCACCCTATGATAGACATCAAAGGTTTGAAAATATTCCTTTTCATACTTATGTACTATCGGCCACCATAATCATGTGCACAACACTTTATGTGATGTAGGATTTCATGCATAGTGCCCTCCATCTATGCCTTCATATGCTTCTGCTAACACCATGGACCATTCATGCTCCATCACACATATTCTCAGAATTCCATCTGCGCCTAACTTGTATAAATTACCTACAATCAACTGATAGTCTGCAACACTCACTACCAACAACTTTTTCTATGAGAAAGTAAATTACTTGGGAGCCATTCCTATGCTCAAGAATCCAAAAATGTCAGCAAAATATTCATCATCAATCTGAACATAAAATAAGTTAGAATTAGGAAAATTACCCTCCAATTTCTTTGGCTCCTCTCCATTAGTAATTCTTGATAGATGATATGGTCTTGCATTCAGATTCCCTGGTTTTACTATGATTTCAAAATATACCTACTTAGAAAAGGAATGATCTATAAACATCTTAAAATGTTTCCCCAATAAATAATGTTTGAACTTATGTAGGGCATATACCATAGCCAGATGATCTGAACGCAGGGGTGATTAGTTTCCAATAATTTTTTGACCTTATCACTCCTTCAAAAGGGTTAGCTATAGACCATTTTACTTGAGCAATTTGCAATTAAATGTATAGTTGAAGTCTTTATAGGCTTGAATCCAAAGTGAATAAAACCCTCTTTAGCTCTCTTATGTGTTATATATCATGCTTGCATTTAATATTCTATGTGCAGAAATTCATGGAAAAGAAACATAAGAACATAATACACATAATAGATATAACACTTCCCTTGATAACGAAGTTCACCCGATGTGGATTACGTCTCCGGGTCATGCTCCAAATCTTGAATGCTTTATTTTCCTTGTTTTCATGATGTCTCTCCTTTACAAGTCGTAAGGCCAAAGTCCCTTTTCGGTGATGACAATAAGAGATCAGAATGTGATCAGGAATGTTTACAAGCTTCACAAGTTCTCCTTCTCATGAGGCATCCATGATGTTGACATGGACATCATTTCCACATACTCAATACATAAAAGAGGAAGACTAAGAAAATACCTCCATCATCATGGATCCATAGAACTCCTTAGATCTATTGCTCAGATCCAAGCATATATGCAGCCCATACATAGATCTCGAAACTATGAGATTTAGAACTGCTTCATTGGTCACTTATCATTCAAGTGCCACAAATTATCTGTCACATGCAACTGATTGGTTTTATGTGTAAGAAGAGAAGAAGGAAAGAAATAGAAGGAATAAGTTGATATTTCTGCCTTGTTGTAGCCTCTCCATGCTCCTTCAAACCTGTAACAATCATACTATGCTGCAACATTTAATGACAAAACAACATAATCAAAAGCATGCTTACATTGGCTCTTCGAAAATTTAGCCTATTGATTTGAATCTCTACTACAAAACAGACACTTCCATTGGATTCACATTGTCGAATTACCCAAAATCGACTATCAAATCATCTCAATCGGACACTGTCACCTCCATGCCCTTTATGGACCTCCTTCCTCGATCCGTATGCAACTCTGGGCATTTAATTCACTCATTGCATTGAAATATGTGCCACTATACGGCCTTGGCATGCATTCTCGTGTACTAGCAAAGTTCAACATTTAAATAAAAATAAGGGAGGACTTGCCCATGAGGTCGTTTGGCCAAATTGGTTGGTTGAGGCTAAATTAGGCGTTGGTTTAAGGGAGGTCATGGGGTCAAATCCATTGGCCTCTCTTTTGGCATGTTTCCCAACGTCTTGCCAAATCTGGTGGATCCCTGCGATATTTGGCAGAACCACTAGATTTGGTAGAACGCCACCAGATTTGGCGAAGGGGGGGGGCAAACTGAAATTCAAATTTTTGTCACACGCCCTCACTAGGCATCTGCTTGCTGCCACATGGAAACCACCCATTAGCCTAGTTTTACTTGTTGACTATACCTTCCATGTACCTGTTGACTGTACCTACTCGTACCTACTGGTTGTACCTTCCACATGGCGTCTCCTAGGTGGTGCCTTGTGGAAACTCCTGGAGGTACCACGTGCCACAATTTTGTTAATATATTTGGTGACAAAAAATGCCAAATCAGCATGCCACATGGCACACTTTCATTGGGCCACGTCGGCATGCTAACGTCATTGCCACGTGTCTGTATAGATGCCTTCTCATCTGCCAGGTGGCCATATAGATGCCATGTCATCTGCCAGGTGGATTTACAGATGCCACGTCCTCTGCCATGTGGCTGTACAGATGCCATGTCATGTGTACAGTCTGCCATGTGGATGTACAGACTGCCACATGGCACATTTTTAGTGGTCCATGAAATGACCTGAAAATGCCAAACATGAGTGACACATGGTAGCCTCTAGTGTTACCACATCATCATGTTGATTTTAGCATGACATGTGTCTATCTCTGTGTGTGCCATGTACACTGTATGGATATTGACGTCATCTGTACTGATGTTGATGTCAGTAGTACAGATGTTGACTCACCCTTGTTGACTGGGCTAGGTTGACCAAAACTTTGACCGCGGATATCTTTTGATCTGTAACTCTGTTTGACGAACTGTTTATGTTGTTGGAAAGATTACGACACACTCTTTGCGATGATGTCAATTTTGTTTAATATTTGAGGACTTTGAATTTTTTCCCTTTCTTTGTCTGTTGAGGCCATTCTAAGCCTTCTGGGACACTTCTAAAACTTTTGTGATGTTCCCTAGATCCTTCTGGATCAAACCTCCCAACTGAAGGACTTTTTGTCCCCAAAATTTTTTAGATTATAAGTTTCATGTCCATTGGACTTACAATAAGAAAACCCATACCCAAAATACCTCACAAGGCCTAACAATATCAACATGTGCAAGAAAGAAGTGATATGAACAATTATCACTTTTACACAATACCCTTCTATGGGGTTTGAATCAAAACATATGATTTAAAAATATGGCCACTCTCGACTAACTCAAGGATTTTCCCCATTCATTTAGTAATTATGCCGAACAGGTTCTCTTTACCGAGTTGTCCTTTCTCTGGTAGTTCATTTCCTCTTGGGGGTGGATTTCCCCGCAACACTGCATGACTGGTTGTCTCCCTCGGAGGTGTTTTCTTGGTCTTCTTGTTCCTCTTTGGATGTATATCTAGATGCAAGGCCCAACATGTGGCCTCATGATGTCCATCTCTGCTACAATGGTTGCAATAGCCTTTCTCCTTCAGAGGTGTATTTACCTTGCTCCTTTCTGCATGTGGATAGTGATCTTCTATCATCATCTTTCTCCTCGTTTCCATAACCTTCTTGAAAAAGGATTTTCTCTTCCAACAATGGGACATTCTGTGGTTATTCAATCCACAAAAAGTGCATGGTCTTTGATGATACAAGCTCTGTTTTATATTATTAACATGATTATAATCAAATGGAATTTTAGACTTTCGAGATTTCTTATAACTCAGTGAGTTTCCTCTGGAGTCATAATAGAAATAAGAGTTGGCCTCATCTATTTCATTGTGATGCTCATCTCTCACTGGAGATGTCTAGAATCCTCGATCATGAGAATTTGTGCTCTCGGCCTGCATTGAATCAATTTCATCTCTTGATGAACTGTTCAATTCCAGAGTCTCAGTGACTATCTCAGAGTCTTCTTCCTGAATGATTTTGGAGCTTTCTCCAACATCCTTTGGAGCATAACCTATCCCATCATATCGAGTCCAAACCACTACCTCGATGTGATCCACAATTCCTTGGCCATTGTCTCCAAGGCCTCCTCCTCTGTATCCCATTTTCCCCATCAAATTTAAGCCGATGCAAGAAGCATGTTGTTCAAGGAATTTAAAAGAGTCATCAACATTAATCAAGAAAGGAACTTCACATGATTTATTTACCTCCATCCCAAACTGGGACTCTTGGTCTGCTTCTCGGGATGTGCCTAGTTGTTCCTAGTGAGAAGGACCAGTGGATGATGCCTCTAGGAATCCTCCTTGGTTTCTTTATGACTGGATGTCATCTTCACTTACTTGACAAAGTGTTCATTCATTTTCATTGTCATGCTCGAACCCATAACTGGTGAAGTTGCCATGGTCACAAAATGGTCTTATCACTGTCTCATTCATATAGCCTTCCCTTGCTTGCATCTTCATGGCTTGCAACTGCTCTTGCAACATTTGGTTATCTTCCTCTGCAACATGCAATGATGTCTTCAATCCAACATTCTCTGCTTGAAGGATTTGGTTGAGATATTGAATCTCATCGAACCACAATTGTTTTGGCGATCTTGCCATTCTCAGCTTCAACACCTACAATCGGTATCAAGCCTGCTCTGATACCAACATGATCTGAACCTGGGGCTGATTAGTTTCCAATAATTTTTCATAATATATATGAAACTTCCCTTGATAACGAAGTTCACCTGATGTGGGCTACGTCTCTGGGTCTTGCTCCAAAGCTTGACCGCTTTATTCTTATCGTTGTAATGATTTCTCTCCTTTACAAGTTGTAAGGCCAAAGTCCCTTTTCGGTGATGCCAACAGGAGATAGGAATGTGATCAGGAATGTTTACAAGATTCACAAGTTTTCATGCTCATGAGGAATCCATGATGCTAACATGGACATCATTTCCACATATTCAATACATAAAAAGAGAAAGAATAATAAATGAACCCCATCATCATGGAGCCATAGAATGCCTTAGATTTGTTGCTCAGATCCAAGCATATATGCAACCCATACATAGATCTTGAAACTATAAGATTTAGAACTACTTTGTTGGACACTTATCATTCAAGTGCCACAAATTCTTTGTCACATGCAACTGATTGGTTTTATGTGTAAGAAGAGAAGAAGGAAAGAAATAGAAGGAATAATTTGATCTTGTTTCCTTGTTGCAGCATCTCCATGCTCCTTCAGACCTGTAACAAGCATACTATGTTGCAACATTTAATGAGAAAACAACATAATCAAAAGTATGCTTACAATGGCTCTTCCAGAATTTATCCTGTTGATCTAAATCTCTTCTACAAAAATAGACACTTCCATTGGATTCGTGTTGTCAAATTACCCAAAATCGACTATCAGATCATCTCAATCAGACACTGTCACCTCCAGGCCCTTTATGGACCTCTCGCCTCAAACCGTGTGCAATTCTGGGCATTTAATGTACTGAATGCATTGAAATACGTGCCATTGTATGCCTTGGGTGCACATTCCCATGTACTAACAAAGTTCAACATTTAAATAAAAAGAGGGGTGGACTTACCCATGAGGCCGTTTGGAAAAATTGGTTGGTGAAAGCTAAATTAGGCAATGGTTTAGGGGAGGTCACGGGATCAAATCCGTAGGCCTCCCTTTTGGCATGTTTCCCAACATCCTTCCAAATCTAGTGGATCCCTACCAGATTTGGCAGATCCACCAGATTTGGCAGAACGTCGCTATATTTGACGGAGGGGGGCCAAACTAAAACTCAAATTTTTTTCATACCCCCTCACTTGGCATCTACCTGCTGCCACATGGCAGCTACCCATCAGCCCAGTTGTACCTGTTTACCATACCTGCCATGTACTTGTTGATTGTACCTTCCCAGAACTACTGACTGTATCTGCCACATGGAATAACTTGGGTGGTGCCATGTGGATTCCCCTGGGGGTACCACATGGCACAATTTCGTTAATCCATTTGACGACCAAAAATGCCAAATCAACATGCCACGTGGCACATTGTCATTGGGCCACGTCATCATGTTGACGTCATTTCCACATGTTTGTACAGATGTCACATCATCTTCCAGGTGGTCGTATGGATGCAATGTCATCTTCTAGGTGGTCTTACAGATGCCATGTCATCTATATGGTCTACCACATGGTTGTATGAACTGCCATGTGGCACATTTTTATTGGTCCATGAAATGACCCGAAAATGCCAAAAATGAGTGACATGTGGCAGCCTCTGGTGTTTCCATGTCATCATGCTAACATCATCATGACACATGTCGATATCTATGTGTGGCACGTACATTGTCCAGATGTTGACGTCATTTGTACTAATGCTGACATCAATAGTATGGATGTTGACTCACCCTTACTGACTGGGATAGGTTGACCAAAACTTTGACCGTGAATATCTTTTGATCCGTAACTCCATTTGACAAATCGTTTACGTAGTTGGAAATATTACGACGCGCTCTTCGCGATGATGTCATTTTTTCTGAGCTTTGAGGAATTTGAATTTTTTCCCTTCCTCTATCTACTAAGGCCATTCTGAGCCTCTTGGGACACTTCTAAAACTTTCGTGATGTTCCCTAGATCCTTCCATATCACCAGACCTTCCCTTTCTATAGTATTATAGTTATGTTGAGACTCAGACAACTTTATACTAGAAAAATATATTGGGTGATCAATGTCTCCTTCTCCTGGTTGTGCCAATACTGCTCCAAGTTCAATGGATGAAGCATCCACGTGAACATGAAATTATTTTGTCCAATCTGGAAAGATCAGAATTGGTGTTGTCACCATATTCTCTTTCAGTATGTCCAATATCTCTCAGCATTCATCATTCCACTGAAACCTAATGTCTTTCTTTAGTAACTTCTTTATGGGCGAGATAATCTTTGCACAACCCTTTATGAATTTCCTATAGTACCTTGTTTGGGCCAATGTTTCTCTCAACTGGCACATTGACTTTGGTGCTAGTAATTTGACAATAAAAACAATCTCTGTAGGGTCTACTATCAAGCCCTGTTTGCATACAATGTGTCTAATTAGGATGCCAAATGATGTACTGAATATACATTTGTTAATGTTCAAGGAAATTTGACATTACCTACATCTTCCTAACATTAAACTCAAAATTTCTACATGGTCCTTCAATAAATGGAATACTATCCAATCATTCAGATAAACCTCTAAAATTTATGTATAAAATCCTTGAATGCAACTACTACTACTCTGGAAAATATTGTCCGTGCATTATTTAAACCAAATGAAATTATTGTGTACTTATATGACCCCCACTCTATTACAAATGTGGTTTTGCACCTATCCTCCGGAGCAATTCTGATATGATGGTAACCTAAAAATCATTTGTGAAGGAGTACACTACCTGTCCTCCCACATTCTCTAACACCTCATCTGTAAATGGAGTAGGAAAAGGATCAAGTACGAATGCATCATTTAAATTTCTTAGATCCACACATATCCTAATCCCTCCAATCTTCTTTTCCTAGACCACCATTGAACTAATCCACTCGGATTCTTCCAGAGGCTCTATGATTCTTGATTCTAGCATTCTGTCAATTTTTTCCTTAACTTTATGCTTATAGATGGGGTTTAATATGTATGGTCTATGTCTAACTGGTCTTTCATCTAGTATGAGGGGTATCTTCATTTCTCCAAGTTCTCCTTCTACCCCTTTCATCTCTGAAAATGTGGCTAGGAATAAGTCACTATACTCGCACAATAATTCAATTATTTTTTCCATTGTCTCACTGTCCTAGTAATCCCCAATGCTAGCTATCTTGAGCTTCTCTTTAGTCCCAATATTGACCTTTTTAATATTCATAGGTGCAGTGAACCCTTTTGATTGTAACTGGGGTCCTTCCAACCCTATTTCTCCTCCCCCTTCTACTATATTTATGTCACGTGGGTTTTCCTCTAGTTCTTCATCCTCTGTGACCTGATAATAGTTAACTATTTGTTCAAGTGTTTATTTTCTATAATCTCTTTTTACTGTCACTGTACCTAACCCATACTCTTCAAACATATTTTTTTATCCTCTATAATGCTAGATCCACCCATGTATTCTCACTTTCAAATGAAAAAGTCTTAATAAGTTTATGTTGCATTGCGCCCCAACTCACAGTTTCTCTACACAGTTCCTACTCCTTGTACCAATTACTTGATATTCCTTCTAATGTATGAATAAAGTAGTCCATCCATTCCCCCGGTGGTACCAATCTCCAGTTAGTGACATAATCATTTATATGATGTCTTGGGTTCCCTCTTCCATCCTTTGATTGGAATGACCTTGTTGAGCCTCGCCTTCCTTATCATGCACCTTTTCAAATAAGGGTTGAAGTTAATTCAAAAACCATTTATCGATGCATTTTGGATGAAGGATCCTCCGCAAGTATTTTATCCTTCTAGTCTTGGAAATATTTGGGTTCTCTCGAGCTTGTGTCTGCTTTGCATGAGTTGTTGGCTTTCGATAGACATCCTAGTGAATATTTGAGGATTTTTCCTCAGTTATCTATCTCGTTAGGTGGAAAGACTGTCCTTTTCTGATGTTATAGTGGTGAAAGGCCCATTATATTTCAATATGCTTCTCGGATGTGATTATGTATATGATATGAATGTTGTGGTGTCTACACTCTTCCAAGTGATGCATTTCCCTCACAATGGAATCATTGTCACTATCGACCAGCCAGTGTCTGATAATCACCATCCTAATTTGACGTTAGTTTAGGCTTCTTGTTTATATGTTCCTAGTGTTCGTGTAGAATCTACCCCGCTACGGATAAATTATGTGGAATCTTATCCTCGATGTTCAATTTATTCTAAGAAGGAACCTGTGCAATCATGTTTTCCTTCTCGAGACATGGTCTCAATAATTGATCAATTTTGTTATCCAATGGGGGCATGGGAGCCCTTGCTTTTGTTAGAATATAGAGGATTGTGCTCGTTTAACCATTGACGATACCCTCGTCACCCAACCACAGGTCGAAGCCACCCTTCGAGCACCTTGACCTTGACTGAGAAGAGAATCCTGGTAGCAATCAATAGCCAAGAGAGGCTAAATGCACCAAGCAAGAGAATAGAAACTAAACTGAACAGATGATCCCACCTAGAAGCTAGCGCACCACTTTCCCATCTCTCCTAGAAACTTGTGCACCAAACTACCACTGCATGCAACTGCCTGCACAGACTTAGCTCTCACTGCAACTGCTGAGATGTGAAATAATGAAACTGACGCCCTGTATTTATAGTGGACTGGCCAGTCTAATTGGGGCCGACTTCTCCTTCTGGACATCAATAAATTCAATTTAAATATATTTGTTCAACCGACAACTTGTCTAGGGTTTCCTTTAATTCTTTGCTTCCTTCCGGAGGATTCTAGTCTCGTCATAGGTCACAATATAGGTTCATACCTCCCGAAGCTACCATAATATTAACACTCCCTCCTAGCTAGGGAGGTATGGTCTTGAGCACAACAGACCATTCAACTGGTAGCACCACGAGCACCTGTCATTATTATCCGACTAGATAATATTCTATCACAACTGGTACAATATCAATTAATAGAACACACTTGTGTCTATTCCAGTAGTACACAACTACTCAAACTTGTGAAACACAATCACAAAAAGTAGCATATATACCATCATTCATTCTTCATAACAAATATCTGATAGCAACCTGCATGGAAACAATGTTATGATAAGAACTGAATCATCTGGACCAATCTTTCACTCACATCTGTGAGATCTGAAAGAATGTCTACCCTCAGTATAGATCATCAATAATAATCATCTGGGCCAATCTTTCACTCACATCTGTGAGGTATGAAAGAATGTCTGCCCTCAATATAGAATATCAATAATAATCATATGGGCCAATCTTTCACTCACATATGTGAGGTATGAAATAATGTCTGCCCTCAATATAGAATAACAATAATGGGCTATCTTCCCCATTCTTCTCAACCAAGGAAGAAGGATTGTTTCTGATTTCTGAACCTGGACCATTTCCCACCCTGGGCCATTCTTTCGACACTAAACAAAGTGTAACCTGGAGAGAATGAGTCTACCCTCGAGAAATGTTTGGACCATTCCTTACCCTGGGCCATTCCTCCGACACTAAACAAAGTGTAACCTGGTGGGAATGAGTTTTCCCTAAGGAATGACTGTCCTGGACTATTCCCCACCCTGG